>PITB01026815.1:0-21079 GCA_004024585.1 Paradoxurus hermaphroditus
GCACACACACACAGAGCTGCCAATCAACTTTTTAGAGTCGAACTCCTGAGTCTCGGCGTGGCCGCGTGACCTACATTACTCAGGGGAGATCGGCAAATTCCACGGAGCCAGAGGCCGGAGAACGCCGTGGCTGGAGTCCTGAGCGCACGGTGGGAGCGGGCGGAAGCCGGCCTGTTGCAGAGCCGCCTGGAGGACAGCCAGGTCGAGGTGCGGAGCTGACGGCCTCTCAAGCGGATCCGTGACCGAGAGCGTCTCAGGCGAGGGCCACGAGGGGACCCCGGGCAGGGCTGACGAAGCCCACCCAGGGGAACACAGTGCGGTCTGCCAGCCGACTCAACTGGGGCCCACGCAAGGGGCGGCGCGTTCGGTTGCTAAGTTCGCGAGCGGCTCGTCGTGTGACAACAGAAACGAGGCCGACTCGAAGGCGGCGAGGAAGCCAGCCACGTGGCCACGCCGGGGCAGGCAGTTCCAGGCGGGCTCCTGCCAGGGTCCCGGTGCTGCGTGGGGGCGGGGGTGGAGGGGGCCCGAGCCGCAGGACGGGAGATCAGGGCGGTGACAGGGCACTGCTGCCACAGTGATCAGTCTTCCAGATCACGGCAGCCACGGGCTTTTACGAAAAGTGAAACAAGGGGTTCCGAGAACAGGAGGCGTCAGACTTGACCGCATCCGGGTGACACCATCGAACCTGTCCCAGGGGACTGCCCTGGGCTTTGGGGACTGGCCGCTGGTGAGGAGGTGGGGATTTGGTAGGAGCCCCTCGTGTTAGTTGGCATGGGGGAGGTGGGCGGACCCTTCTGCCCTCACATATCAGCGGGGGGACATCTGCAGAGCAAGACATCGGCTCATCGGCCCTTCCGTTACCACCAGCTGTAATTTGTAAGGAGGGCGGGCTCGGTGCTGCCTCTCTCCCTTCCCTTCCCCGTGTCCAGAATCACGACTCCATTTCCCATCACCAGTCGAAGATGAAGGAAGATGCTTTATTTGATTAACGTCGTACACGCATAGATTTTTACCATTTGCTGTGTTTCCGTCCATCCAGCTTTGGTTCTTACTGCCTACCAGCCGCCATCTTGGGCCAACGAAGCCATCTTTCGACGCGTTCCCGAGTCCTGCCGGGACTCGGCTGTCACTGGCCGCTTCCGGGCCTTCTGGCGCACGACGATGCCCTTGGCTTACCTCGAGCGTGTTTTCCCCAGACCTGACGTCAGCCGTTTCTTCCAGGAGAGAACACCGTCCGAGCACTCGTGGTTCTCATCGCCATGGGATGCGTCAACCTTTCTAGGTCTTTCCAGTGGCCAGGGCCAGGAAACACGCTGTTTAAGAGAAAATACATCATGAGTTCATACCGGTACCCCCAAGGAGTTTAGAAAGAGGCGGTCTTGACTAATTTGTTTCATTTCATATTTGTCTCACTTTTCTGGTAGGCTGGCCGTCTTGATTCCCAAAGACAGAAACGTACGGAATGACCTGCATCAGCTCACGGTTTCAGAACGACAACAGCAATATTGGTACTAGACACACGAACGCTGGGGACAGCTGAAGTCCTTTTTGCCTGCAGAGCGTATCCCATCAGGGCCGCAGAGCCGAGTCGCGGTGCTTACAGCTACCTTCTCTGCGGAAGCTGCAGAGATGATATGACACCAGGGACATTGTCTGATTCTGCTTTTGACCTTCGGGGTTTTTTTTTTAAATTTTTTCCATTTTGATTTTTTTTTATAACTGTGTAAAACATTCGTATGATTCCAAACTCAAATTTATAAAACAAAGTATGTGCAGAAGAACCTGGCTGGTGTCCCAGGCCCCGACGCCCCGTTCTCTCTCTCCCGTTCTATAGATGCCTTTATTTCCACCGTGGCGGTTTATCGACATTTGGTATATATCCCAGGTCAAAAAACTCATAAAATGAGTTTGTTGCAAGAACAACTTCGATTTGATCTTAAAGGCATCCAAGTGTGTCAAAGGCCAACGTTGGTTGGTCCACGTTACAGGCAAACGTTAGTGGTGTCAAGAAGCAGCATGTCCTGGGGAGGGCCCTGCTTGGCCCCTTCCAGACTCCAGTCCAGAGGCGGGAGGGGGGTGGCTCAGGCAGGGTTCCTTCGTAGAGAGCGGCCGGCACTGGCTGGTCCACCCCATAAGGGGGTGGCTTATCAGAGGCCGTGCTAAGCCTGCCGTGGAGCCGAGTAAGCAGCTCAGGGCAGAGGTCACCTCCAGATCGTGCCGTAGCACTGGGGCTCCTGCCTCACTGCGCCCGGAAAACAGTGGTTCTAGAACCACCTCGGAATCCGGGGGCTGCTGCCACGGCACGGCTGCTCCTGCTGCACTCCCTCCCGAAAACCGATGCTCACGTCCTAACCCTCGGAGTCCGGGACCACACACTGTGCAGCCCAGCAAAGCCAAACACCTCCGGCACCGGACTAAAGGACAGGGCAGAGTGGGCAGCCCTCCCCCCCGCCCCGTCCCTACACGTGCCACCCGAGTGCTCCTGCAGACGGGGCCTGCCAAGGGCTGAGACAGATTTCTCGGCTTGCCATGCCCTGCGGTCTGAGAAGGAACAGAAGAGAGAGAGAAGGAGAGCGGGCACCCAGCCGCCACACGCCGGGGGAGGGAGTGCGGTGGTAGAACCATCATCACCCAGACTTGTCGCAGGTGCTTCTGAGCGTTCCTCAGGGGGACATTTTTAAGGCCATCTTTGAAAGGAGACTCTCGCCCATAGGGGGTGTGTGGCTTGGACATAAGTTTCAGCCCTTTGTCAGTGTGCCTCTCCCCTGCCCGTGTTAGGGCTATAGTGTAGAGAGATGATCGACCCTTAGACCTGATTTCCAGAAGCGTCCTGCTGCCTATCACCAGTGGGAGACACAGAAACGGGGTGGGGGGGTGGGGGGAGCAGACTCCAAGGGCAGGATATTTGCCTCCAGCTTGGGGAGCCTCCAGCGTGCGGAGTCTGTCTCGGGGCTCATGTATGTTGGTCCAGTCTGGGGGCCTGGGTCTTTGGCCTCCAGGCTAAGTGATACACGGAGTTGCGAAAAGGGCAGCAGATGACTGAGGTCCTGCCCGGAGCCGGGCAGCAGGTCCAAGGCCAGCCTGGGAAGGAGCAGGCCCTCCTGACCTGGAAAGTCTGGAAAGTGCTGGAAAGTCTGCATCTCTGGCCCGCAGGTCTGGTAGGAAGCCGGCTTCCCCCGCTGCCTCTTTGGCTTCTCGCATTTATTTTCTAAGTTTAGAGAAAGATCTAGAAAGCCAGATGAACCGTGGTCCTTCCCAGAGCAGGGGAAGGGGCGGTCTGGCGGGGTGGGGCCGGGCGCGCGGACTGGGCAGGACGTGTTAGTCACAGGACGGTGCTGCCCGCGGGTGGGTCAGAAGCTGCAAACGGCCACCTCCGTGGCGGGCGTGCTGTTCCCAGAGCCCCGCTCCTCTCACTGCTGGGGAACCATCCCCGCGAGCGGCCCCGCGGGTTTCCTAGCGGTGGTCGCGGCCCGCCCGGCGCCCCCGGAGCCGCGGAGGCCCAGCGCTCGGCCGCCCCGAGTTCAACTTCAATAAAAGGGCCCAGCCCGCCCTTGATCACGCGGCTAGCCTGACAGCCCGGCTCAGGCCCGGGCCTAATTGAGCCCGGGTCACCTGGGAATAGGTTCAAAGGCATCAAAGCCGTAAACCACCTCCAGGCCCCGAGCCAGAGCGGCCTGGCGAACAAAGAGCCCCCCCGGACCACTTCAAACGCGCCCGCGCTCGGCGTCCAGATGGCGCGGGGCCGGGGTCCGCCGTGTGGCCCGCCGAGGCCGGGCCCCGCGCTCCGGCCGCCCCGCGCGCCCTCCTGCCCGCGGGCGCCCGGCACAGGGGGGGCCGCGCAGCCCCCCGCACCGCCCTCCGTCCCCGGCCGGCCGGCGGGGGCAGAAGGGGCGCGCAGAGGCCGGGACCCCGCCCGGCGGGCCCGACGGTCGCCCCCGCCCCGCCGCGGCAGGCCGGGCAGGGCCGAGCAGGTGGGCGCGGTGGGCACCGGGCGCTCCCGCAGAGGCTCGCGGCGGCGCTCCTGCCTGGACGCGCTTAGAAGGAGGGTCTGCGGAGGGCGTCGGGGCCGGAGAGCGACGGCAAGTCGGGGTGCGAGACGGCGGCCGACACAAAGCCCGCGCGGAGCCGGCGCGCGCGCACGGACCCCGGCGGCGCCTCCGCGGGCTCCCGCGTGTCCCCACGCCCCCACCCCGGGCGCCGGGGCCCCCGCCCGCGCGCGCCCTCCACCCCGGGCCGGGGGTGCGGGTCGCCGCGCGGGGTCGCGGCGCGCCGGGGGTGGGGGCTCCCCCGGGGGCTCCCCGCCTGGTCCTCACCTCCTGGCAGCGCGTCCAGGGTGGGACCGGGCTCCCGCGCCCTCGCGCCCCGCGCCCCCGGGAGCACCCGCGGCCTCGGCGGGGCCGGGTCTGCGCGTTAAGCGGCAGACAAAGCGGATCCGCGGGGCGCGGGGCGGCCGGGTCCCGGGGTGCCCGCCGCGGCCGGGGCCGGAGGGGGAGGCAAAACTGAAAGCGCCGCGCCGGGGGGCGGGGGCGGCCGGCCGAGGCCCCGGAGCTCGTCCTGCCCCCGGCCGCCGCGGCCAATCAGCGCGCCGCCCTCGCTCCCGACAACTATTTAGCGACCCAGCCCGGCTAGAGTTTCCAAAAAAGTTAGAATAACTTCCTCTCCCGGAGACCTCGGTTTTGCACGAGCCGGCCTTGAAACCAGAGCCTTCCGAGCAGCGCCGGCAGCGTGTGCTCGGCGCCCGCGGGCTTGGCCGGCGGCGCGCGCTCGGCGCCCCCCGCCCGCCCCCGCCCCCGCCCCCCCAGCCCCGAGCGCGCCGGGCGGGCGCCATGGAGGAGGGCTCCAGCTCGCCCGTGTCCCCCGTGGACAGCCTGGGCACCAGCGAGGAGGAGCTCGAGAGGCAGCCCAAGCGCTTCGGCCGGAAGCGGCGCTACAGCAAGAAGTCGAGCGAAGATGGCAGCCCGGCGCCGGGCAAGCGCGGCAAGAAGGGCAGCCCGAGCGCGCAGTCCTTCGAGGAGCTGCAGAGCCAGCGCATCCTGGCCAACGTGCGCGAGCGCCAGCGCACCCAGTCGCTCAACGAGGCCTTCGCGGCGCTGCGCAAGATCATCCCCACGCTGCCCTCGGACAAGCTCAGCAAGATCCAGACGCTCAAGCTGGCCGCCAGGTACATAGACTTCCTCTACCAGGTCCTGCAGAGCGACGAGATGGACAATAAGATGACCAGCTGCAGCTACGTGGCCCACGAGCGCCTCAGCTACGCCTTCTCCGTGTGGCGCATGGAGGGCGCGTGGTCCATGTCCGCCTCCCACTAGCGCCGCGCCACCCACGTCCGGACCCGCGCGCCAGGGTAGGTGCCGCGCGCGCCCCGCGCCCTCCGCCGCCGGGAGGGGTGCGGGGTGCGGGGTGCGGGGCGGGGTGCGGGGGGCCCGCGCCGCCCTGGTCGCAGAGGCCCTGCGGGGTGCGCGTCGACTCGGCGGCAGATGGGGGGCGGCTGGGGAGCTCCCGGGTCCCGGGGGCGCCCCTGCGGCCTTTTGCCAGCTTCCCTGCTGGGTGTCAGTCGGCAGTGGGGGGGGGGGGGGGACCGGTGACAGTCGCACTTTCCGTCCTCGGCGCCCGCGGGTGACTGTCGGGGGAGCGGGCGTCGGGAGAACGGCCGGCGGCCGGCAGGGGCTCCGGGAGGGGAAGCCGCTGCCCTGTGCGCCCTCCGGAGCCGGGTCGCGGACGGGCTGCGGCTTCGCCCTCTTCCCGCGGAGCCGCGGGGCGCGTTCGCGGGCCGGCCGCTCGGGTCCCGCGGCCGGCGCTTCGGGCGCTGGGCCGTCGGCGCCCGGCACGGCCGGGTGGGCGCGGAGCCGCGGGCCGGCCGCCAGGTTTGCCCGGGGAGGCTCCGGGCCCGCGGCGGCCGGACAGCCCGGGAGGCAGGGCCGGGGACCCCGGCGGGCGCCTGGGCCGCTGGCCGCCCGGGGGGCCCGGAACCCCGCCGCCCGCAGGCAGGTGGAGCCCCGAGCCTCGCGGTCTGGCCTTGAACCTGGAGAGCCTGGGAGCCGGCTCTGGCCGCGCTGCCTCCCCGCCTCGCAGGGCAGCGCGAGCGGGTCGCGCTGGGAAACAGGCTCGCGGGAAGGGCCGGCGGCGCGGCCAGGCCCCGCGCGGGACACGGCCAAGGGCGCGCAGCCGCTGACAGCGTTGGAAGCTCTGGTTTGCTCTGGAAGGGCGCTCGGGGCGCCCCGCGCCAGCTCCCTTTCACTGGACACCCTGAAGTCCCTTTCGGCCAGCTCTAGCTCCGGAGGCGCCGTCCTGTCCAGAAGGCTGTGTGGCCAGTGGGCATCTCTTGCAAAGGACCCTCTTGGGCAATGGGAGGGGGCAAGATATGTGTGTGTGTGTGTGGGTGGGTGAAAATCCGCACTGCTCAGGGTGCTTTAGTTTCTCGATCGTCGTGCACTGTTTTTATAAGGCTCAACTTCACACAGAAGGAATTTAGATTAATCCTGAGCGTGCCCCCGCCCGTTCTCCCCAAACCTATCTACTTCTTTTTTTTTTTTCTTTTTATGAGATGCTACAACATCTCCAAGTGTTTTGGGGACATGGCCACGACAGGCCGACCTAGCACAGGTGGATTTTTTAAAGCTTTTCTTTCTGTGCCACTAGAAAGTCTTGCTGAACTAGCCCAGTAAGGTAACCATTGCGTGATAGGTTTTTAAAAAAGAATTGCTAGTGGAGAATCTTCTCCTATCTTTGTCAAAAGCAGATGGAAAGTTTCTCAATCACATATTTTTCTAGGGAAGAAAGTTTGGATTGGCTGAGCAGTAAAATGCTACAGGGGGATAATACATTAATTCTGGGGTTTGCTGCCTAAATTACGAGCTTCCATTAGTTAATTCCATTTACCCTTGATACCATCCGCAGTTCACAGCACCTCAGAAGGAAGGACAAACAGGAGGACTGCCATCTTTGTAAAACACACATGCATCGCTTTGTTTAAGGGAAATGTCAGCAGAATTATCATTAAGGCTTCCCTCCAGAAAATTATTGAAAACATATACCAGGAGATATTACCTGAATGCAAAACGTAGTGAAACCATTTAAAGTTCATTTAAAAATAATTTCCCTCCTCAAACTTAGAGAATCCAACATAGATCACAAGATTGTATAGAAATGAAAGGTAGCGCTTTATTTGTTAAAAGTGTTCAGAGTTATGGAAAAAATCCATAACATATAACAGATAACGCATTCGGCCGGAGAACAAATGACCCTATGGGGGCCCATTTATTTTATTTTTGTATACTTGAGCATAACAGGCTAATTCCAGGAAGCCAGTTTCTTTCGGTAAAGCGCCACTCTCTGTGAGAAGAGAAGGGACATGCGTAAACTTTTGATATACTAATAGTTCTAGATACACCTGGTTTTTACTTAATCGGGCCCTTTTGGCAAGCATTTCTGGATTTTTTGTTTTTATCACATTACTCTCTGTGAATAGAAATACAGTCATGAGTGGTTTGATTTCCTGACAATGTCGCTAAATGACATTTTTTATTTATTTGTAACACTTTTAACTAACAGGGCTTTAGTTATCTATATCAGCAAGGAATTAGTAGACCTTCCTATAAACCGTGTGTCATTTCAGTGTCTTCATATGAGATGTTTTCATGTTGTATGAAAAGCTGTGTCCAGACGAACAGCAGAAACCATAAAAAGCCGAAATTGTCCTTTGATATAAAGAGAAGCAGAGAAAATGGTGGAGTCAGCTGGTGTTAATATTTGCCCCGACTTTCTTCTGTGGCCTGGTAGTGAAACACACAAATACACAATAAATCAAGGGGCCTTTGGACGGTCAGCTGGGTTCATCTAATTGGACGAAACTCAAAAGAAACTTTTAGTATTCTCATGAACCTCCTGAGCTTTCAGAGCAGAGTCAGAGGCACCTGGTTTGGAGGAAGGCGGCGATTATCAGACATTCTTCCTATTCGCTGCTCCGTCCTTAAAGGAAGCAGTTTCCCGAACTCGCGCAACATGCAGATTTTCAGTAGGTTCCTGTACTCAGTGAACCTCTTTATCTCCCGCCCTGAGAGCTTTGACTGACTGTGGAGAACAGAGTACGACCCTCTCACCGTCTGGAAAGTGTGTACGTCTGTTCCTCCCTCCCGAGCACTTACTTCTTGGAGGGGGTTGTTCACTGCTGTATTTGGAATGCTAACTGGTCTCAAAAGAAAATTAATTCCCCAAGGAGAATGTATATATGCAGAATCCCCGGAGAGCTTTTGATCGATCAGAAGGTGTGGACCGAGAGATTGAGCTCCCGGAAACAGAAGTAATGTTTTGTTATAAAATACCCGTCGGTGAGAGCCAATAGAGGGGGCTGACCTCCGCGATGGGGGTACTGTTGTTTCAGTATCTGGAGCCACGCTTTCAGCCTTGCCCGAAGAAGGCTTGCTAGGCATCTGGCCGGAGCGGGGGCTGGTGGGATGGGGCTTTGAGAGCGGCTGTTTGAGGTCGTTTGAAATCTAGTACTTTATTGAAGTTTTCTGAAAACCGCCCTATTTTCAGACAAGTCTTGAGCCTGAAAGAAGTGAGTTTCCATCATCCTTGTTTCACTATATTCCGGATGGACGGCACGGATGCCAGATTCCTCCAGCCTGGCAGAAAGACCATAAAGTAAACTCCTTCTGAGCTGAGCACTCTAACTCATGACTTGAGTTTAAATCTGGCCTTTAAAAAAAAAACAAATATTTTAATAAGCCCATTTTAAAGGCTGAACTTTTATGACAGGTTTTAAGCTTAGTATTTATATTAATCTATTCTCCCTGGTGTCTTTAAAACCTCTGTGAATGCACGCTGGAATGTCTGTTTATGTTTGCGTCTTTTCCTGGGAAAGGATAAATGTGTTGCAAAAAGCAAACCAAATACAAAGTTCTCCACCAGCAAAGAGTTCACGAATGAGGCAAGTAAAATCAAAGGAGAGGTGAATGAGTTACTGTAGCCAAGAAGCAGCCATAAAGGAGAAGGAGAGTCTGAGCGATGCGGACAGCATGCATGCGAAAGTAAAGACAAGATGAAATCCTAAAAACAGAGACTCTTTCAAAAGATATACCGCGTGGTTACCTGAGTGTACACGGGCGACGAAATTGTACAGAATGAAACACACGCGCTCACGCACAAGTGCACCTAAAACGAGTGAAATGGAAGTTCCGGAAATTGTATTAGTGTCAATTTCCCGGTTGCGTTATAGTCTTGCAGATGTTACCGTTGGGGGAAACTTAAGTAGAGAGTATCAGAGACTCCTTCTGTATTATTTCTTACAATTTCACATCAATCTGCAGTGACTTCAAAATGAAAAGTTTCAAGGAAAGATATGCCACAAGAATTTAGAATTTTTTCTGTATTCAGACAAGCACATCGTATAAGGAATTCTTATGCCTCGTCTCGGAGTAATAAACTAAAAATGTGGTTTGAGCCCCCTTTTTTTTTTTTCTGGTGTCATTTGCCCGTCGTACTTCTTTTCAGAATGTGAAGAGTCCTAGCGTGTTTCCAACACGGAGTTAAAGGCGGTTCCTTATAATTCTTGGGCAGAGTGGAATCCCGGACACCTAAGAGGAGAAATACCAATCAATTTTGGTGTTTGTTTCTATCCTTAGGAACTGAATGTGTTTCAAATACATTTTAGGAAATATTTACCCCAAACTGACCCCACGTTTGCTTTGAAGTTACTAAATCCACACTGTCATGCGTGAAACACGTACACGTAATTCTAAAGCCCACAATTTGTGAAAATTCTTCACCAAGAAGTGGAGAGAGTAAAGTTTTAGTATTTAGAGCCATACACAGAGGAAGAGGTGAGAGAGAGAGAGAGAGAGAGAGAGAGAGGGAGGGAGGGAGAGATCAGACCCTAAATGCAGTCATGGTTATTTTAAAGTACTATTTGTTTGTTCTAGGAACATATTTTGCGTTTGGTTCAGTGGTAAACCTTTGAATGCAATTTAGTTATATTAAATGTGCCTTAATTTAATGTTTGTTTTGGAATGCGATACAGTGACATTAACGATGTGATTTTCGTGCTGATGTAAACTGGGTCACAATGGGATTTCTCTTCAGGGATTACCAAGGGTGGTCTCGCTCAAAGAGACTGGAGACAGAAACTGGAAAAGCCAGCAGGCAACCGTATTCGGGCTTGGGGGACGTTTTTAACGGTTAACCGAAGATCGGGTCGTTCTGAACCCAAACGGCGTTTTCCGTGCTTCGAACGTCTGTATTGCTTTTCGGGCAGCTCGATTGTTCAGAATTCCGGGGGCCTGTGCTGCTGTGTGCGAGGCCGGTGCTCGCGAGTGCTCAGGGCGTGGGGCCTGTGGACGCTCGCTGCTCGGATACGCTCTCTGCTACTTGACCGGGGCGGGCGGGGGGAGCGGGGACACGGGGAGTGTAGGTGACCTAGTTTCTCGTGACAGCCTCTGTAGAATCGTGACTTCACTTCTCAACTTCTAAGACCAAGACCTTTAAAGCGGGCACACGGCCCTCTCTTGAGATCACAGTTTCCCCGTCGGTTGAAGGAAGGGTGACCCAAAGAGCTTTCAGTTATCAGATTCCGCTCTTCTGGAAAAGACGTTTTGTTTTTTGGCTCACATTCGGCCTTTAAAAAACCAGTCCTCTGCACCTTCGGGGGCGGGGGTGGGGGGACGCGGTAAAGTCAGCCGAGTTGTCCGGCGCTGGATTCATACGCCCCACCGTTTCGCTTTGGACGCCGAGAGCTCACATTTGTTTTTCTGAACGCGGAGGTCTGGCGTGTGACTGACAGGAGCGAGTCGGGCAGAAGCCTTGGCTTTCATTAACCCTTTGATGGTGACCAGACATCAAATCCCGAGCCCGTAGCTGAGGTCTGCGGTGTGGTCACAGCCGGAGCCTTGCCAGCGCGCCAGACGGAGCCACTCGGCGCACAGCAGCTGAGGGCAGGTTTGTAGCCTTTTGCTTCGAGAAGGGAGGAACAGGGAAGGGAGACTTCAGCCGGTTTTCAGCGTTTTTGTTGTGCGTGCCGCTTTCCTCCTGCTGCACGAATAAAATGCCAAACTCACTTTTCCGTTCCAGTCTCTGAGTACGGCCCTCTTCTTAAGAGATTCGAGAGACTTTTTTTTTTTTGGCCTGCTTCCGTGGCAAGTGGGGGCTCCAGAAGGGAGGGCTCGTGAAATAAACAAACTCCCTGAAGGAAAACCCAGGCCGGGGGTTTACAGTCGCCGCCACGGTGGACTTCTTTGTGTGTTCCCCTTCGACCGAGCATTCTGGAAACGCGGGCAGGCCGCGTCTTCCTTCAAACACGAGCTCGAGAAATAAAAGATCGAGCTGCTATTTCCTTTCCTTAATCTCGGGTCTTAAAGGAGATTTGGTTCGCGGAGGGCGTGCGGAGGATTCAGAAATCAAAAGCCGTATGCCTGGTTTGACTTTTCGGGCCTGGGGGCGCAACGTGCCTGTGGGCTGGCGGAGGGACAGACGGCAGAAGGACAGAAGGCGGAGGGACAGACGGCGAGCTGGCCTTCGGGGCGAGGGAGGCCTCCGCTGGCTCCTGGAAGGCCGCGTGGATCCGATCCCGCTCTCCACGAGCCCGCCCGGAGAAAGCCGTAGCGAGGCGCCTCGCCTTTCCCTGGGGTTTAAGTGCCCGGATTGCCGCAGACTGGGGCGGAAAGGCATGATTTTCTTTCTCAGACTGAGACGCGTCGCTTTCCCGTGACGGAGTCCCACGGACGAGCGGCACCTTCCCTGAAAATGGATTTTTTTCCCCGAATTTAATTAGACCCTTCCAAAGCGCGGCCCACGTCCGTATCGGTCCCTAGCTAATCAAGCCCGGTTTTGCTCTCTCTCGCGAGGCCCGCGCGCGCGGGTGGGAAACCGGGAGAGAAGGATTTGATCCTCGGCCCGTTTTCCCCCCGCCTGGCAAGCCCTTCCTCTCCAGCCGTGCCCTCCGCCACCCACCCCTGCATTCCCTCTTGTCTTCTGTGGCTGAGGGTTCCTCTGCGTTACTATTACCGTTATGCGAAGCCCGTGGGCGTTCTCGTGCTGTAGGGAGGGATGGAGGGGGAACAGAAGGCCCGCCGTCGGGGTCCGGCGACCGCCCGATCGCACGCGGCGAAGACACGCGGGAAGTCAGGGGCAGCTCGGCGGACGGGGCGCCCCCAGCCCCCCTCCCCTCTGCTTGGCGACTCCCGGTCCTTAAGTGCCCCTCGTTACTATTTTCTGGGAAGGTTATTCCAGTGATCCTGGCACAGACGTGTGCCAGAGACCGGCACCCCAGGAAACCAGACGTAGCCTGTGTTTTTTATTTTATTTTATTATCATTTTTTTTATTTCTCTCGTGCAACCCGAGCGGCCTCAGCCACCCCAAACTCTCCGGGGACCGTGTGGCGACCCCACGAGCACACCCCGATGTCTCGGGGCGGCCTCTGTGGGGCCGAGACAGCCCTCCACGCACCCAGAGCTCACGTCTCGTGGAGTCTCGTGGAGTGGCTGGGGCGTGAGGAAGGGTCCACACAGTGACACACTTTAAGGGAAGACTTAACTCGAGGCGAGTTCGCTGGGTGTTGGATCACTGCCGATTCCAAAGCGCCCTTTCGGCCTGCGCTCGGCGGCTGGGGGCACCCTCTGACTGCGCGCGCGTCGGGCGAGGGCCGGGGTGCGTCCACCTGCCGCCCCAGGAGTCGCTCCCTGGCCATATTCATTCTTGTCCAACGGCGTTTCGGAAACGAACAAGTTCACACAAGGTCACTGTTGAGCAGTTCGACCTCCCCGAGGGTCTCCGGAGGCTCCGCACACGTGAGTCTATCATCTCGCGATTTATAAAAGGAAGAAGGTGACGTCTGGGGGAGCGGCGACGGAAGAGAGGGTGAGGGTGTGAACAGGAAGCGAGCTGTGTGCGGGCCGTCTCGAGGAGCAGGGCCGCCGCGGGGACCGAGGCCCCTGGACGAGGACACAGAGGGTCCAGGCTCGTGTGCCGGACACGCCTCCCCGTGATCACTGCCTCCTCGGGGCCCCTGGGGAAGGAGAGGCAGGTGCTTGATCAGAAGCAGCACGCTGCCCGCCTTCCCGGAAAAACGACGCTTCATCAGCGCCCCGCGAGGCCACCTCACTTCTGCCTTCGCGCCCCAGGCAGGAGGCCACTCAGGCCACAAAGACTTTACAAGTGCTTCCGTCTCTTATTTGTTCCCAGACGTCAGCGCGGCCCTGCGAGGGGTATCGGAGAAGTGCCGGTGGCCCCTGCCGGGAGGAGCCTGCCGCTGTCACCAGGTGCTTTGGGTCCCAGACAAAGCAGAGGCCCCTGAGAGGTGGCCCCAGCTGGACACCTGCTCCACGCTGGGGCGGGGACCCTGGGGATCGGCCTGGGTCGGCTTGGAGGGACCCTCCGATGACGGTGGAGGGGAGGGAGCGGAAAGCCCTTGCAGACGGCTCGCGGACAGCCGTCCCCGCCCTGGCGCTCCCTGGGCCTCCGGGCTGGGTGGGCCCGCTCTCGAGCCACCCCGGGGTCATGCCGATGACCGCCCCGGGGCGACCCAGGGGGCTCAGCTTCCGCGGGGCTGATGCAGGAAGTGGTGGCTCAGCGTTTATGTCCTCCTCCCAGCTTCGTGCTGTAGGCGCGGCCCTGCGGCCAAACTACTCCCAAAGCCTCTGCCCCTCGAACTACCGCCTGCGAAAGAAAACTGCCACCTCCCTCCTCCGAGGTTTGCAGGGAACCCCAAGTCGGCCTGGCTTTGCTGACAGAAGTCAGAGGCCCGTACCGTCCTGTCCTAGGGCACCGTGCTGCTGGAGAGCAGAACCCGGACCCGCGACCCCGCGACACAGCGCTGCCTTCACAGACGACACGCCGCGTCCTCCTGGCTTGTCCCTCGGCAGCGCGCGGCGTGCGGTGTGCAGCATGCGGTGTGGCGGTGTGTGCGGTGTGTGCGGTGTGTGCGGTGTGTCAGTGTGTCAGTGTGTGCGGTGTGTGCGGTGTGTCAGTGTGTCAGTGTGTGCGGTGTGTGCGGTGTGCGGTGTGCAGACTCTGAACCAATCTCTTGGGCAGTCGGCTTGCCGCCTACATTGATTTCAAAGATACAGCAAGTATCATTTACTATTAGTTACTTCGTGTTACTTTTTCTGGGCAGCACGGGGCAAGGGCGTGCGTGTGCACACGCAGACAGAGGGCGAGGCTGGGGTGCCTTCCTGGGTCCCCGGGGCGCCCACGTGCTTTCGCCTGCGTGATTCCGCACGACAGCCGTGCATTCGGAGGGCCTTCCAATGCCCGTGACCCCACGTGACCAGTGAGACTCTCCACAGTGGGCTTTGCAATTTACTGAGGTCACTGTTTCCAGAATACACCATATGGAATTCCTCCCCTTCGCAAACTTCTGCATGCTATTTTTCTATTTGGGGAAATTTTAATTAGGCAGAAACCAAAGCCTGTTGCCTTTGTGAGAGCTGACGAGGCTCCCGACTTGACTCGTTGGGCAAAACCCTTGTCGTGTGCGTGGGGACCCATGAGACTGTGCTGGCGTCGAATGTGGGGCGGAGAAGACTCCGGCTCTCAGCCCGCGGTCGCGCGTGGCCTCCGCAGGGCGTGGCCTCTCTGGGACTCGGCTTCCCTCTATGTGAAGTGGTGGAGTGAATTTCTGACACCTGCAGTCCGTGTGACCGGGCCACTCCCCGGCGGCCGTACGCCCCGAAGAATCGAAAACCGGGTCTCCACCGAAAGCGCGTGCGTGTGTCTGTGGCTGCACTGCCCCGGGAGCTGCAGGCGAAGGAGCGCAGGCGTCCGCCAGCCGGGGGTCAGTAACGCGCCGGCCGGCCCCACGCGGCTGGTCTTCAGCCGTTAGAAGGAGTGAGAGGCCGACACCCGCCGTGGATGAGCCTTGGGGACGCGATGCCGGGTCGCGGAAGCCACACGCTGGAGACCGAATATTGTAGGGTCCCGTCTGAACGAACCATCCAGAATAGACAAAAGTGGGTTGGCGGCCGCCAGGGCCCGGAGGAGGGGGTTGGGACACGATTGCTTAACGGGTGCGGGATTTCTGTTTGGGGTGATGAAAACGTTCTAGAAATAGAGAGTGGCGATGTTTGCACAACAGCGGGAGGGCTGTGCACTTAATTCCACCGGAGTTCATACTTGAAAATGGCCAAGATGATGAATTTCATGTCGGGGGTGTTTTACAGCCCCCCAATATCCTGTGACCCAGCCCGTGGGTCTCTCTGGGAACAGGTAGGATTAGGGGGGGTGTTAAACCTTCGGCTTCTCTCCCCTTTCCAGAGGGGCTCTTAGGTTTATCCACTTGATTCTGTGCTTGTCAGATTATTCTCCCCTTCAAGTTATCCCTGCCTGAAAACGTTTCTCTTTCTCTGTTGACATCTATGTCTTAATATGACCCTAAAAAAAAAAAAAGTACCTCCGAGAACTCTGATAACATACTCGCCATTTTTGTTGCCCACTCTCCGATTGTAGTGGCCGGTCGGCGTGTCTCCGGAAGCCCCTCCATGGTGGACGGAGTCTTCTCACATTTTGGGGGTGACGGGCGGGGAGGGGGCGGCCCCAGTTGTGCTCGGCCTGCAGGCGACCCCGCAGCCGAAAGCAGGGGCGTTTCCCGAGTCTGTAGCGGGGGGTGGGGTGGTCGTGGGCATTTTACCCCATCCAGCAGTGGGCTCCCCGAAGCCCAGGGCCTGTGGGCGGGTCAGCCCGTTTCAGGGCAGGGAGACCCTGGAGACGTCGGTGCTGCCCCGGGGACACGGGGATTCTCGAAGGGTGGGGCCTGCGGCTCAGACTTCTCAGCAAGTCTCCCTTCCCCTGGTGCCACTTGCCCCGGGGCCAGGAACGGAGCGCAGTGGGGCGCGCGTGCCGCACGGCGACCCTCCCCAGAGACGGGCGCGGGCAGGACGGTGGCGCCGGATCACTTGGGGCCAGCCAGGTGGTGTTTTCCTCTCCCTCCTCCCCGAGCTGCCCACCTCGGAGTGTCCTGAGCCGCGCGTGCCCTGGGGACCCACGCCGGAGGGTGGGGGCGGCAGAGCGGCTCTCGCAGGGCTTCCTCGGCCACGATCCAGCTGTTTCTGTTTCAAACACGATCCCCTTCCTGGCGTTATGCAGTCGGCACTTTGAGACACGGAAACCCCGAAGGTCGCGTCGGGCTTGCGGGTGGTTAGCGCCCAGGGAATCCAGGCAGACGGGCTCAGAGCCGGGAGCAGGCCCCGGGAGCGTGGGGCTGCCCAGATCAGAGGATGGGGCTGCCCGCCCGTTCCGGCGCCCTGCCCCGCCAGGGGGACAGCCGCCCGGGAGCGAGGGAGAGAGACAGAGTCCCCACGGGCTGACAAAGAGGGCTCCGGAGAGCGAGACGGCAGGAGGGGACCCGGTTATTCGTACCCCTGGTTGTGCACCTGCCCTGCCAGGAGCCCGGGGCCCCTCCCCGAGCCGGGCACGTGCTGCCTCAGGGCCCCTATCCGTCCACCCCGCGTGGGTTCCCGGCTGCAGAGTGGCCCCACTTTGATCTGTTAGCGGGTTACGCGCACTTGCCGTTCTTCTCTCTTGCCGCTTCTACCCCCGAGTAACTGAAGCGAAGCCTGGGCAACACGGAGAGTGCCCCCTCCCTGCCACTCCCCTGTCCTTACTGTCCCCAAAGCAGGTCAGGCCTCGGTGTCCCGACGTCCACCCACTCAGCGCATCAGCCGCCGAAGCTAATAGAAAATCAGGCTCCCTGGTGAGCCCGAGGGGGTGCATTCATCTTACCCCAGCGAAGCCCCAGGTTCCGTGCGGCTTCGGTCAGCTGCGGTGTGTGGCCGGAGTGCGGCGGGGACACCGGGTGGCTGTCCCGCAGAACCCAACAGTGAACATTCGGGGAACCTATGCGACACTTACTAACGGGGACCCCTCACGGCCTCTGGTCCTGAAGCTGATCATTCAAAGCACGGCAAAGCGCAGGATGTGAAGGAGAAACTAACCGACTGAATTAAAATGTATCAAAAAATTATGACAATTAGAAACTTCCCAGAGCCAGCAAGGAAGTATTTACCCATGTGTACGACAGGGAATCAATGTTATTCCTAGACACAGAGCCCTTAAAAATCCAAAAGAAAATGGAGCGTCTGGGGGGCTCAGATCGCTAAGCGTCTGCCTCTTGCTTTTGGCTCAGGTCATGATCTCAGCGTTCGTGGATTCGAGCCCCACGTCAGGCTCTGTGCCGACCTGCTTGGGATTCTCTCTCTCTGTCCCTGCCTCACTCATGCTCTCTCTCTTTCACTCTCTCAAATAAACTTAGAAAAAAAGCCAAAAGGAAAAAAAAAGAAAAAAAACAATTC
Organism: Paradoxurus hermaphroditus; assembly: GCA_004024585.1. Taxonomy (NCBI): domain Eukaryota; kingdom Metazoa; phylum Chordata; class Mammalia; order Carnivora; family Viverridae; genus Paradoxurus; species Paradoxurus hermaphroditus. The sequence goes on from PITB01026815.1 coordinate 17,278, forward strand.
CCCAGTAGAAAATAACAGTAATGATGGGAATTTATGAAAAAAGGATTCGGTCGTCCCATCAACATAGGAAAAGTGTTGAACTTCAGCGATGATCCAAGAACTTGAAAATAAACAGGAGAATGCTATTTTTTAAATTAAATTGGAGAAAATATACCGACAGCCCTCAGAATCAAGGAAAGCATGAGGAATGAGGCCATCTCACCTCTGACAGTGAGAATGTAAATCGTAAACTCTTTTCAGAGATATTTTGACAATAGACGAGAAAAGATTTAATATCTGGAAACCGCCTCTGAGCCAGCAGTGCGGGTTTAAGCTTCATCCTAAGTGGACGGTGGTGGGTCTGCCCAGCAACAGAGGGTTCCTGTCGGCTTTGGTCATATTCGTGAAATGCTTCAGATGTCCTGGGAAGCCGGTGAATAAGCTGTGGTTTATCCGCACGCTGAAACACGATACAGTCAGCAAGTTTCGTCTTATAAACAAATATCTGATCATCGGGGTAAACAGCCCCACGGTGGGACAGACCCCGTGACCCCAGGTTGCAGATTCCAAGTGTGCGTCTGCAGGGGCGCGTTCGTCCCAAGAACAAATGTCTCTCGGCCAAAATGTGAGTCAAAGATCTTCCTTCCCTTCTTCTTATTCTTTTTGTTTTCCTTTCTTTCCCAAATTTTCTGCAAATGCCGGGTCTTACTTTTGCAGTCCGAGAAAATAGTGCTTCTCAAAGGCAGAGGGGAGGGTGCGCGCCGGCCAGGCCCCCTCCGGACTCGGCTAACCCCTCCCCCACGCGCCCGTCGCGAAGCCCTGCCCCTGGGGGACCGGCCCGTTCCCCTCACCGGACCCTCCCTGGACCCTCGTTTCAACATGACAGCTTTGGTGCCGCCTGAATCATACAAGAAAAAAGAATGATTTTTGTGGTATCTTCTGCAATCCGCACTTGAGACCCTGACTGTTAGTTTTATGCAGGTGCCTTTAATGTTAGTTTGATCGGATATATTTTTCCAGAATGTATCCACATGGCCCAGCCTGGCTCCCTGGAGGAGCTGGCGGGTTTGCTGCGGGCAGCAGGGCTGTGTATGGGCTTCTCGCGGTTACGGTTACGGGAATTCGGGAATTTGCTTGTGCTGGTCCTTGCCCCCGAGTGGTAACCCCTCCCCCAACCCCGTTTGCTAACAACACCCTCACTTGTCTTTACTTTGTAAACTCGTCTCCCTGTGTTTGGGGATATATGTGGTTAATCATAAACCACTTCGGATGTGTGGAAGTAAGTGGAGAAGATACAATGAATTCATGAGCTGTTCTCCCGACCCAAGCTGGGAGGAGAAATAGGACAGAAGCTCCCCTTAACTTCTGGAGACGTCCGTATCCACTGATGATCGGAATGAGAAATTGAAACCGCTCCTCCCTAGCCCTGGCCTTCTGCGACGGCCCGTGATCGCGTGTGTGCCGGGGTGTTCCCCCCACGCCTGCAGGCCCGGTTCCACGGGGCCCTGCCCGCCTCTAAGGCCCGAATCACACCTGCACCTCCCTGGGGACCTGGCACCGGCCGAGGGTCCCCAGGCAGAGTCCGCCCCCCCCCCCCCCCCCCGTTCCTCCTTTCCCGTTCCCTTTCAGACCCTCAGCCATAATCTCATTTGCACGAGGCCTGCCTCCTCTCACCCCTGGGCTGTGTTTGATGCATACTTCTGGCACGTTCTGGGACCGCACTTGCCAGATGACCAAATCTCTTCAGAAATATGACTGAGAGGTTTGTAAGTTTCCATCGCGGTCGGCGAAGCGGCCCGAGGTTTGGGGAGGGAAAGCCCCCCGGCGTGTGCGTGCTCCGGGTCGTCTCTGGGCCGCACGCCTGTCCCCACGCTGCCAAGCCAGCTGCGCGTTAATCCTCGATCCGAAACCACCGATACCTTTTGCTGTCAAGACATAAAGAAACCGGGAGGTTGACGGCCGGGCTGCTCCCCGCCGTGGGCCTCCTGCATGAATCAGAGCCGACCGTGGAGCGGAGCGGGGTGACTCAGAGCGATGGCTTTCTGTCTTCTGCTGTTCAAGTAAACAGCAGGCAGGCTTGAATGGGAGGCCGGGGGTGCAGGGCGGAGGCGGCTCCCGGCTCCGGAGGGCGGGCCGGGGCCGAGGGAGCGCTGGCGCACGCGCTGGACACCGGCGCCCCTGGGGCCAGAGCAGGGCCCAGAGGGGTCGGGGGAAGGCGAGTGCAGGCCTTGGGTGCTCTGCAGAGATGCTACGCCAGGGTCCCCCCGGCCCCGGGGTCCCCGTCACGCTCGCCCCCCAGCAACGCCCGTTGGGGACATTCCTGCAGAAAGTCGTCCTTCAAGGAGCTCTGGGGCACTAAGGAAGGCGGTCCTTGGGGTTTCCCCTCCTCGGGGACCCTCTGCAAGGTGCAGAGTGCGAGGCATGTGTCGGGGCCCGGCCTCAGGCTGCAGGGGGAGGCCGGGGCCATGGAAGGCCCACGGGGTGTGGCTGGGGTGACACTAGATTCAGGGGGGACCCGGTGGTCTCCCCCAATCCAGACCTGGCTGCACAGTGCTCTGAGGAGCCTCCGTGTCCCGCTCCAGACCGGCAGCCGGGGTACGAGACTGTGGCAGAACCCCTCTGGCCTGCAGGGGTGCACGGAGCGGAGCAGGTGGGCAGGGAGGCTGAGCGCCAGCGGCTGAGCCTCGGGCGCACGCGCCCCGCGACCACGGCGCTTGGCCCCGAGAGTTATTTTAATCCTGGAAACAAACCACGACGGTCGGGTCTCTCACCGCCGTTCCCCAGATGGGAAAACTGAGGGGCCTCGGCCGGCAGCAGGCCGGGGCGGGAATGAGCCGAGGCCGCCTGCGCCTTCAGCAGACTGTCCGGAAACGAGGGCCTTGACCTCCGCTTGGGGGCGGCCCAGCCAGTGCGGGGTGCCACGTGGAGGCCGACCCCGCCTCCCGGGCCGCCCCCCACGCCCGTGCCTTTCGGTGCCGGCAGGGTTCCCTGCGGCAGGCCGGGTGCTGCTCGGCCCGGACACGGGGGACCCCGGATCCAGAAATGGGGAGATTGCTCCTCTCCACTTCCAGCTGGGCCCCCATGCCCACGATTAAACCTTAGAACCCACAGGGCCGGGGACTAAGGCGGGTCTCGGTTCCGTCGTGTTTGTGGCTTCTTTTCCTGCTCCGAGGCTGGAAACCTTCTTCCTGCCTCGAGAAGCCACACTCCCTTTATAACTACGTGGGGTGAGTGAGTACGCAGATTTCGCGCCCGGGTGACACAGGGTGTGATTGCGTAGGATTCCCCATCGTGGGACATTCCCCGTCCCTCCGTGCTGGAAATCCTAATTTATTAACTTTTTATTCTGACCTGACTTTTTCAGAGCAGCGTGATTTTGTTCACAGCAAAATGGAGGGAAAGTAGAGCGATGTCCTGTGCCCCACCCTCCGCCTCCGCACATGCCCGCCTTTCCCGCTAGCGGCGCCCCCACCGGAGGTGAGGGGGCGCCTGTGTTACAGCCCATCCACCCACACAGACACGTCATCACCAAAGTCCGTAGTGCACACGAGGGAGGGCTCGCTCCCGGCGGCGTGCACTCCGTGGGTTTGGACAAATGCGTAAGGACACGTACCCCCGTCCCTGTGGTGTCGCAGAGTGCCCGTCACTCTGGCAAGGACAGGTACCCGTCCCTGTGGTGTCGCAGAGTGCCCGTCGCTCTGGCAAGGACACGTCCCGTCCCTGTGGTGTCATACAGAGTACTCCCGCTGCCCCTCGCCCGCTCCCCCCCCCCCCCGCCCCGCCCCTGGCAACCGCTGGTCTTTCCTCAGTCTCTCCAGTTTTG
>PITB01026816.1:0-21000 GCA_004024585.1 Paradoxurus hermaphroditus
CAGGGGGAGAGAGAGGGGGAGAGGGAGACGGAGAATTCCAAGCAGGCTCACGTGCAGAGCCTGACCCAACCGTGATTGGAGCCACACAGGCGCCCTTCTCATGTCTTTTAATAATTTAATTTTAATAGATGCTTTTAAAATTAAAAGCTTATTCTCCAAGTCTTGTTTTAGCTGCTTCCCAAGTATCTTTACTGTATCCTCAAATTTTGCCATCTCCACTGTGATCTGTTCTTTAACTCGGGAACGGGAATGCACAGCATTCTTAGTTTCCAAACTTTTAAATAACATTTGCATGTTTAAAATCTTTCTAACAGCGTTAGGTAAGAAAACATAAGTGGCTTGATTTTTTTTTAATATGCTGAGTCTGAGATATATACACGTAGATAATGTTTTAAGTGTTATTAATATTAAAAAAATGAACTCTTTTGGTTCCTTTGGTACAGAATTCCTAGATCAAGCCTTTTACAATTCTGTTGCTCAAAGCTATTATATATTTTTTATTTTTTTCTAAAGTGTATTTATTGTGAGAGAGGGCGTGTTCGTGAGCAGGGGGAGGGGCACAGAGAGAATCCCCAACAGGCTCCACACTGTCAGCAAGGAGCCCAACTCAGGACCTAAACCCACCAACCATACGATCATGTCCTAAGCCAAACCAAGAGCCCGATGCTTCACCAACTGAGCCCCCCGGGCACTCCCAAAGTGGTCGTCTCTTTACCTGCTGCCTGAGCTGGCAACTGCTATAAATTATTATATATAAGCTTTTAATTTTAAAAGCATCTATTAAAATTAAATTATTAAAAGACATGAAAAGCCTCCTCCGTACGCACTCAGCGCTTCTTCTCTGAACTCCGTCGCCTTCGGTTTACGTGACAAGTTATGGCGATTTGGTGAGGTGCCCCCAAGTTCATGACTGTTGTATTTTCTTGGTAGATTGTTTCCTTCGTTATGGGACAGTCTTCTATGTCCCTTCAATACTTCTTGCCTTAAGCCCCAATCCTCTTATTGTCTCTTATTGTCTTGTTTTACTTTCTTCCTTGAAAACATCACACGAGCCAGGAAGCGTTCGGCTTCGTTTTCTCACAGCCAGCCTCTGCGTCTATGGGGGGCATTGTGTCTTCCAGCCCACCCGCGCCCTCTGTCTGCCCTTCTGGTCGCCAATGTTCTCCTTACTCGCTCTTCTGGTGATTTGTGCGGGTGTTAAATGCTCTTAGTTTTTATAGGCCTGGAATACCTGTATCACTCTCATTCTCGAGTAATTTATAGCTACATACAAAATTTTCGGCTGAAGGTTACTGCCGTCTGCACTTTGAAGAGCTTATTTCATGGTCTCCTGGCCTCTGTTTCGTTCATGTGGGGTCTCCCAACAACGTAACTGTTTCTTCTGTTAGCTTTTAGAATTCTCTCTTCATTCTTGATGTTTTATAGTTTAAGATATGTTGAAATATGAATTTATCATATTTGCCTACTCAGTATTTACGTTGAGGACTCAGCTTCTTAATCCCTGAAAAATCTGTTAGTATCTCCTCAAATATTCTACCCCTTCTCTTCTCCTTCAAATCTGTTTAGATATGTGTTAGAGACTCACTTTATCCTCTATGTCAACTGCTCGCTGATGCTTCTCTGCCTCTCTCACTAGGAGGGAGAACTCTCAAATCTCATTTCCTAATTTACCAAAATAAAATCTCTGTGCCTTTATCTACAATTTAAGCCATTTGTTTCCCTGGTTTCAAGTTATTTGTTGTTTCCAAGATTTCTAACAGCTTTTAATTTTTTTTAACATACTCTAGTTTTATTTCCATATCTAAGAGCAAGCTTATGACAAATATCTTCCTTAACTTAGCTTTTAACTATTGAACGAAACACTGGTTAGTGAGCATCAGGGCTTTATATGAACGATGACCACATACAAAATCGTTCCAAACATACTAGAAAACTTCACTGTCTTCTGGCGACCAACGTGAGCTCCATCCCTACAATCCTCCTTCAAATCCAGGACGCCACGGCCTTTGGTTTGCTGCCTCGCGTAACAGGCTCTACCTGACTGCGGGAGACTGAGGATTTTCGAAACGCAAACTCTGCCGCGGTGCCAGCCTTTTACGAGGCTGGCCGAAAAAGAAAGCTAAATCCACTACTACCGTTTTTGAAAGCTAAATATATTTTCCTCAAGTTCAACAACAGCAAAGCAACGAAGCTTTCAGGAACCTCTGCAACGGCCCCCGCTGAGGTCGGCTGAGACGAGGGGCGCCGGGCAGGAGCAGGCCGGAGGAGCGCGGAGGTGGCCGGCTCTCAGACTCGCGGTCCTCGCTGCCGCCCGCGCCGCCGTCCCGCCGGTCTCCAAACAGGAGGCTCGGCCGCCGCAGCACCAGCGCGGGGGCCGTTCCCCTCGGGAGGCGCACGGACGCTCGCTGCCGCCAGAGAAAACAGACGGACTGCCGAACACGTCGAAAGCACGGCTCGTGCTGCCGCCGCCTGCGACAATGGTGCCAGACTGGGTGTCCGCGTCACAGCGGGCGCCCCGGACGGAACCGCCTGAGTGTGATTTTTGTTGTGAAACCGACAAATGGCCGAGATGGAAACTGAATCAACACTATGCATTTTCCTAGGAAACGACGCCAAAAGCTCTCAGAAAGGTCACACTATTCCTTTTGAAATTCCATGGAAAGTCACCTGTTGGGAGCCGTTTGGGCTCACAGGTTGCGACCCCTCCCCGTGTGGAGAAGGTTGAAGCAAAAGCTCGCCAGCTGGCGCCTAGTCTTACAACTACTCTCCTTGGCCTAAGGAATGTAATGCTCTTTTGTTTTACCGCATTTAGATGAAAGGAAGGACCTGGAGCAGGATGCTTTGATGGACTGCATCTGAATGACAGTAGCCTGATCACCCTAAAGTTGCATCTTGGGGAGGGGTTGCACAGATTGATAGCAGTTATGGGCTGGCTGGATATTGGTGTGATTTGTGTAAACGTTAGGCTCCTATTATGTAACTTCACTCATTCACGGGCAAAGCATTGGGAATTCTGTCCTTGCCAGACGGGTTGGACCTCCCCCATTGTAGTTGGAAGAATAGGCAGAAGGACTCCTGGCCTGTTTGTAGATAATTAACATAGGCAGGCCCAGGTAACTTCCTGTCCTCTCCCCCAGCCTTAAATTTATATGCTAACTAACTTGAAAACAACTTGCAAGATTGAGGAAATCGCCACTTTACTGATATAACACGTTACTGTTTAAACTATGCTTACTGATGGGCTGTCACTCATTGCTGTAATGTAACTCGCTACCTTTAAAATAAAGACGCTGAGACCGGCAGGGCAGAGACGCCAGAGACGCCAGAGACGCCAGAGACGCCAGAGACGCCTGAAATGCCAGAATTCCCAAGGCTGCCCTGCTTGGTCATCAGACTCCATCTCTCTCGTGGCTCTCTCACCTCATTTCGCCTGACCGATTGTCCTTCGCGGATCCCTAGATTCGCCGGAACAAGGACCGACCCCGGCAGTCACCTGTTCTCTGTGGCCCGCTGCGCTCCCAGAGAGCTCCGGACGGCACGAAGGACGCCCCCACCCAGCGGGGACCGGGCGGAGGGTGGTTAAAGCCACGTTAACACGCCGGCCACGTTTGCTGATGGAGCCCGCGTGAGCAGCTGTCCAGAGCGGACACAGAACTGCACCTGATCGTGCAGTTCCTGAATGAGAGGTTCTGGGTCATCTTCACGTCTTCACAGTTTTACAGAGGCCACTTTATAATTTAAAAGAAGAAAGTAAGAAAACAAAGGAAACCCTAACAGCTTTAACTGAGGACAGAGAAAAATAGGACACGAACGAGCAGCCGTGGGGCAAGATCAAGTTGAACCGACTGAAGCAGCAGAGACTGAAGGAAAAAGGCATGAACAGGAGGGTCTCCCTGCAGGGGTGAGAGGTGACAGGGCAGCGGGGCGGACAGCCGGCCCGGCAGTGACTGGAACCGCTCCCCAGAGGAAGCACGGCCGGGCCACCGCGCCGACACAGCGCCGACACACGGAAGGTGTCACAGGCCACCCTGACAAGAACACGCCGCTGCACAGAGTTGAAAGCGGTGCCCCCTCAATTCGAGGCTAAGACAAGTTTTAGGAGGGAGATTAACAAAGTCACAGAAACACCCCGCAGACTCAGACGTAACTGTTCTCAAGACATACACCACCTATTCGAACGATGACACTGCAACCCGGATTATCCGCCCCAGGAGACGACACTTTCTTGAAGATAAAAACCCTATCTCAGGCACCCCGACCTCCACGGTAACGTGCAGAGCGCCACCAGGCCCAGACAGGAACGCCAGCGCTCCCAACCCCCCGTGAGCCTCCCAGGGAACAAAACCACACAGGGAGAAGCCCTCCTACGAGCCACACGGAGCCCCGTCCCACACGAGAGCCGGAGCGCCTTTCCAGGCAGGGCCGGATGCGGTGCGGCCTGGGAGCGCGGCAGCCTACACGACGCTGGCTGTCAGACCCCTCTGGCCACAATCACAGTAAGAAACATATTTCAGGGGCGCCTGGGTGGCTCAGTGGGTGAAGCATCCGACTCTTGATTTTAGCGCAGGTCATGATCTCACAGTTTGTGGGTTCGATCCCTGCACTGGGCCCTGGGCTGACGATGTGGAGCCTGCCTGAGATTCTGGCTCTACCTCCCCCCCACCACCACCTCTCTGCCCCCCACTTGCACTCTCTCTCTCAATATAAATTAAAAAATAATAATCACTATAAAATTTCTATTTCCATCTACTTATTTATGAGGGTTCTCAGCGCTCATATATATTTTTTAAAACATGAAACTTTTTCTTTTCTAGAAGTGAATATTATTCACCCAGAGGCTAAGACTTAATTGGGAAGGAGACCCAATTGTATCTCATAAGACCTGCATTTCCGGGGTGCCTGGGTAGCTCAGTTTGTTAGGCGTCCAACTCTTGATTTCAGTTCAGGTCATGATCCCAGGGTTGTGGGATTGAGCCCCACGTCGGGCTCTGCACTAAGCTCAGAGCCTGCTTAAGATTCTCTCTCTCCCCCCTTCCGCACCTCTCCCCCACTTTCCTGTACTCTCTAAATAAAAAAGTCTCTTTAAAATAAAGACCTGGGGGCGCCTGGGGGGCTCAATAGGTTGAGTGGCCGACTTCGGCTCAGGTCATGATCTCACAGTTGTGGGTTCAAGCCCCGCCTCGGGCTCTGTGCTGACAGCTCAGAGCCTAGAGCCTGCTTCGGATTCTGTGTCTCCCTCTCTCTCTGCTCCTCCCCTGCTCATACTCTGTCTCTGCTTCTCTCAAAAATCAATAAACATAAAAAATAAAATAAAATAAAATAAAGACCTGTATTTCGAGTACTTTTTACACTTTACTGTTTTTTAAATGTGTAAAATATTTATGGAGTGATCAACTGTGTACTTATTAATAACTGTAATGTGAATCAGTACAGGAGAAACATACATGTGTATTTTTCTTGTAGTTAGGTCTGACGAGTGTTCTTTAAATGGCTTCCAAGCAGCAAATAGTACAGGGGTTCTCAAGTGTGGTCCCGTGCCGACAGCATCGGCATCCCTGGAAATGTAAATTCCAGGATCTCACAACCCACTGGATTGGAAGCTCTGGAGGTGGAGACCAGCAGTCTGTGTTTTAACAAATTGCTACAAGCAAAATTCCAACACATGCTTGAGTTTGTGTTCCAAAAACAGACCAGAACAAAACAAAACACAACTTTCTAGAATAAAATTCTGAGGGAGGTGTAAACATGAAAATCCAATTCAAGGAACAAAGCAAATATGACATTTCTGCTGAAGAGCTTATTCAGGGTTTTGTTGTGTTTTTTTTTTTTTTTTACGAATGGTGACAGATATTAAATCACTATGAGTGATTCCACTGATACGTTTAAGAGCATGCAGTTTTCATTTAAAATCTTAGTACTGACAATATGATAGAATTAACACCTTTTAAATTTTTAAATAAAAAATCTGAAACATCAACATTCAGAAAAGGCGTGAGAAGCGTACATAACTAGTTTATGGACGCATACGTTTAAAGACAGGCCATCGCTCGCCTAGGCAGCGGTTCCCAAACCGTGGTCCTTGGGCGGGCAGCACCGGGCTCACCCGCAAGCTCTAGAAACCTGAGTTCTCAGGCCCCGCCCCACATGCTGGGTTCTGACAAGCTCTCCGGGCGGCCGATCCACGGGACGGCTGGAAGCCCCGGGCGCACGCCATGGCGCCGGGTCCCGACATCTGCCGCGGGTCCCGGCCACCTTCGGCGCCGGCCGCTGGGCCCTAAGCCGGAGCTGCGGATTCCGTGAAGTGGGAGACGGGCGCCCAAACCCGACACTTCTGGCAGGTTTCCTCTGGGAAGCGGCGGGCCGGACGGCTGTGGAAACCACAGGTCGGCGCCCCGCGCGCACCCCTCTCCTTCCCCTCCAGATCCAGTCCCCCCACACGCCCCCACGATCTGCCTGGTGCACTTCCCTTCCGCCCTCACTCGAGCTCGCGTCCTAGGCGGTAACGGCCCGTGACCCTGGCTCCTCTTTCGCAGCCACACCGGGCACGAGGTCTGCCGCAGGGCGGGCGCAGAGCCCTTCCCGGGAAGCGAGTGGACGCGGGCGGCTGAACTCCGGGCAGCGGCAGGACGTGCCGTGGCGGGGCTCCGACTGCAACTCGCACAGTCCTGCTCGCCCCGCTGGGGCTCCCGCTGGGGCATGAAGGGCCCGAGAGCCCCGTGTCCCAGGGTGGCCCGGTCGGCCTGCGCTAAATGTCCTCATTACGGTCAACGGCAGTTTTCAAGTTGTTTTATCAAGTCATTGTATCCAATCGTAACCCCAGCCTCCAAACAGGCTTGCATTTTACAGCGTGAGTACAAACAAAATCAAGGCTCATTCAGTGATAATATCAACATCGCACCACCAAGAAACTCGACATTGTAAGGCAGTCTTAGTACGGGGGGTGAGACAGAGACTTAGGAACTTACCCTCTTTAGCCAAATATAACTCTTTAAATTTTGCTCTCTTTTGATTAAATTCTTGCTCAAGCTGCTGCTGTGCACGTAAAAACTCTGCATTAATTTTTTCCAATTCTGCTACCCGTTGCTGAAGAGAAACTGGAAAAAAAAATACTAGTTAACAAGTAATAACTTTTATTTATAAATTAAATTACAAGAGTAAGTTAGTATTCTAGCTACACATTTCTATAATGAAACAAAGAGTAAACTTCTTCCAAAGATCCAATATATTCCAGAAAATTCTAACTTTCACTTCGACTAGACTCGTACACACTATGAGTGGCCCACATACCGTGCACCAGCAGGTACATGGAGAATCACGTAAGGGCAACTTCCCAAGAGAGCTTCTCCAGTTCCTTGGTGTGACGGACAGAATGTCAGTCTGCTTGTAGAGTTACCAAACACTGGAATACTTGGACTACGTATCCCGCAAATAAACCCCCTGCCCATCTTGTGGGCTCTGGTTCCTGCCGAGCCTCCCGAGCAGACCTAACGGGCTCTCCGACTCGGACAGTCACAGCGGCCTGAGCTGCTCTCACAGTTTCGCGAAGACTCACTACCGCTGTGCTCAACTCACAATCGAACGCGCTTTCACGGAGAAAGGGTACAGAACCGCACGTCGTGCGTGAACTCTCAATTACAGGGAGCCCTTCCGGTTTCAAGACTCCTGTGGACCGTGGCGCGGCAGGGGCCGGGACACGCGTCCAGCTCAGGGGGTGTATCGTCTGGCCGCGGCTGATTAGATAAATGCACGGGGTGGGCAATCCAGGAGCACAACCCCACCTCCTCTTTGCCCCAACAGCAAGCCAGCCACAGAGCAATCACCCTGGGCCTCCCGGGGGACACCGACTGGTCCTTATGCCACCACTGCCCAAACGCTGAGGCAGGCAGAGCCCCCAGTTCTCCAGCACCAACTGCTCCAGAGAGCGCTGGCTGGCTTACAATGTTAACCGTGACCTGAAATGATCTCGGAAGGCCCCCTCCCCCAGCCCGGGACTCACTGCAATGGAGAGCTACTTTCACAGTGCACAGGAAAAGATGGGAAAAGGCACCAAAGGTTTATCTAGGAGTAAGAGATTGGGGCTGATTAATTTCTTCCATGGGGTTTCAAAGTTCTCTATAACTCCTCTGATAATAATGAGCTAAAATCAGTATCTAAAACCATGTTCCTGCCCTCGACACCTTCAGACTGGCTCACTACAAATCTGACCGTGATGAAATCCAGGTCGGAAAGGGGCAGTGACTGTTACCCTGAGCTCCACTGTGTGCTATTAAGGGAAGGAGTCATTTCGAGGAGCAAGTACCTAGGGTCCTTAAGTCACAGCAGAGAATGACATCCGGTCATTAGAACATTTGAGGACTTCTGGAGAAAAAGAGGGACAGAGAACCCACTGGAGAGGGGAACACGCAGGTATCTCGGACTTACTCTCGGAAGTCATGAAGGAAACTTGTTCTCTGTGCTATTGATTTCTTTTGGTGCTTTTGTCCAAATCCCAGTTGTTAAATAAACAAGTTCTGCACTTAACGCTGTAATGTTACTGGTAGCTACTGACGACTGTGCGAGGCCAGGAAGGGCGCTAGGGAATCCAGAAAAAAGGAAAAGCCAGGCCCTCTGTCCTTCCTCTTCCCTAACAACTGCCTGGTCCCTCCCCTACCTTCCACCAAAACATGGACACAAAGGGCCGTTAACTTTTAACACTGCGTTTAGGGACTGAAGCTAATGAATCAATAAAAACTAAAATGCAGCCTTTAACAGGGCGGCCACATTTCCACGCCCTCCGCCCTCCCGGCCTGCCCCCCCCCAAGCTCAGGCACAGCCCACGCCCACGGCCTGGCCGCACCAGGCCAGCTTCGGGACGGTTTCAAGCCCCTGGATCGTGGTCCCTTGGAGGGCACACCAACTGCCTTGTTATCATCTGTTGTTTTAATTAAAACACTTTAATTCACCTCAAGTACTTCTAGCAAACAGCAATTCTACCACAAAGAAAAAGGCCAAAATAACTTCTTTTCCCTAACACAAGACCGCCTCTGTGGCCGTACCTGGGAAACCAGCTTGGCCCACACAGGACGGCAGGAGAGCGCACACGCGGCACGTCCTCAAGCACGAGCGGCCGACCACTGATTAAACAGAATCGAGCTCTCGTCACACAAAAGATCACGTTTCCCCAACACGGTCACCAGCGAGTTCACAGTAACTAGCTAACAGCTCGTGGTAAAAGGACTTAGCCCAGCGTTTAGAAAGAAATTGATAAATGTTAGCTGTGATTATTAAACTAGTGGTATTTTCTAATGAAGACAGGAAACAGAGCGACCAAGACATGTGAATGTGGGCACGGAAGACCGGAAGTCAGTCCCAACCTCATGACCCTGACTCCGTGCCCACGCTCAGACGCCCAGCTCACGCCCTTCCCTACGACGGTGCATCTTCACGGCACCATGAACGAACGCCGCCAGGCTCCAACAATACCAAGTCTCCTGTAACTTAGCAGCCGAGAGCTGGCAGCGCGCCGGCCCTCTGTAAGCATCCACACGTTCTGCACACTGTTACCTTCACTGGGTAATAAGGAAGAGGGGGCGCCTGTTGGCTCCTTGGTAGAGTGTGACTCCTGATCTCAGGGTTGTGAGCTGAAGCCCCACGATGAGGGTAGACACTGCTTAAAAACAAATTTTGGGGAAAAAAAAAAAGGAAAAGAGGAAAACTATCTCATGCAATGGCTACTTTTAATGCCTGACGCCCAAATGGGAAAGTTACTATAGCAATCATTCGAAATGTCTGAAATAAGCAACCACACAGAAAGAAAAAGAAAAGAACAGAACAACCTGGTAAATAAACAAAGAGAAGACTCAGTACTTCTTAGATATTATCTCCTTCCCCGATCTTGACATGAATGGAAAAACATGTAATAACCCAAAATATTTTTAGGTCCTGAGCTGTGTCCCACTATTATGTTCCTCTAAAACAGTATTAAATCTGATCAAACACAGAAATGGGAGAAGAAACCACTCTAAGTCAAATAGTACTACAACCAGAATCTTTTTGTTTAAAGATGTTCAAGATCCAAGAAAACACCTATTTCAAGAAAAAATAAAAAATAAAAAAAAAAGACATAACTTCAGTAGAAGAAAAGACCAAACACTTTGCGTAACTCAGAAGTCTTAACTTGTGAATTGCTGGGTAAAATGAAACTACTAAGTATGGTAGGAGGTCCATCCAGTGGAATAATACCAAGCCAGAAAAATTATATTAAATGACAAAATACAAAATTATACAAGAGCTTGCAAAAAATATATGGGGGAAAAAAAACTGGAAAGAATTCGTCAAATGACATTCGGAGTAGCTGCCTCTCTGAACCAAAGGGTAATTACAAGGACAAATCACGCTGACGACACGGATTTAAGTGAAAAGGCAGTGAACTGCTCGTCTTCTTTTGTAATTGTAACGATTACAGCTTCATCTCGCGCTGCATCCCCAACGTCTCTGCTCATAAAAAGTGCACATAATTTACTTCAGTGATCTTAAAATGCTTTAACGCACTAATTTTTCTTTTAAATTGCACTTCTGTGTGTTCTACGATTTGCTGCAATAGATAAATTTCCTAAAAAAGCAAAACCTCTTGGTTTCAGTTTCGGAAGTGGACTTGCAGCTAACAAACTGCCTTCTCTTGCTGCTCTAAAAACTCATCACGTCCAACTTCTTTTAGAAATTACTAAAAGTGATTATTATCACACTACGTCCACCCACGGAGCTGTGCTTTGTTTATCAGGCTAATATTTCAGTGAAGCCCCGGGCAGAGAAGCGTGGAGCGGGTGGGGCCGGCAGAGACCCCAGGCTTCCGCTCGCTCGGATAACTGCGCCGCGGTCACCACCCAGTCCCCGGCGCTGCAGCAAACAGGGGGCGAGCGGGGATCACTGCGTCCACGTGACTGAACCACCGTAAGCCTTCGGCACAACAGAAAGTTGTCATTTCACTTCACATAACCCCACCTCGTTTTATGTAATCTCCAAAACATCTGACTTTAGAACTTTAAGTAAAAAACTGCATCCTTCTAACCTTGGCCATTGACGCAGATACATCGGTTCTGAAACAGAGAAACATCTGGTTAAGAAGTCCACACAGAACCTTCTCAGCAGGCACCCTTACTTTGTCTTACCTTTTTCTTTTTCGCAACTCTCAAAGCACTTGAGTGTCCAAATACTTCAGATAAAAGAACACTTTTAAGATGATGGGTTTCAAATAAGAAAGCCAGTCATTTCCTATGTAAAGGTTAGTAAATGTTTAGTGGGTAAACATTTGTGTAAACTACCTGAAGACATTACGAATCCAGCAAAGATATTAAGTGAAAAAACAGACTGGCACCAAATGTTCATTCAGAGGGAAAATGAGATCATGGAAAAGTATTGAGGAAGAGATGCTTCAGACAGGGAGAAGTGCGACGGAGAGAAGAACGGAGGGGAACCTGGTTTGGGGGAGGAAGGGCGGGGAAGAAGTGGAAGGAATCAAGGTGTAAGAACACGCTGCCATTTTCAGCCCCTAAAAACACTGATGAAAATCAAAATTAAGCAACAACCACCAGACAGCTGCAGTGTGGAATCTTCTAGGTCTCATTTAGTTCTGGGTTACCAAGTAGGAACCGTCAGAGGATCACAGTTCTGCAAGGATTTTAGAGATTATTCTAGTCCAGTATATTTTAGACTGAGCCTCAATCCATTAATGAGTTCTTAAATTTAGTGATTAGCAACCTACTCTTTAAAACTAATGAAATATAGGGGCGCCTGGGAGGCCCACTCGGTTGAATGTCCGACTTCGGCTCAGGTCATGATCTCACAGTTCGTGGGTTCAAGCCCTGCACTGGGCTCTGTGCTGACAGCTGAGAGCCTGCAGCCTGCTTCAGATTCTGTCTTCCTCTCTCTCTGCCCCTCCCCCACTTGTGCTGTTTCTCTCTCAAAAATAAGTAAACATTTGAAAAAAAATTTTTAATAAAACTAATGAAATGTAACAGAAAATATCAGTAATACACTTAATATGGGTATACATTCTTTCATGGAACCCGTATTTCAGATCCCCACACATTTATACTGGGTCATAACAATGTTTCCTGCTACAGAGAGAGGTCAGAACAGTCCAAAGACACCACTTCCTAACTCACCCGGGGCTCCACCCCTATGGTATCACAGACAGACGGTCATACGGCTTCCATGCGAATGTAAAACTAGTAACTCATTTCACTGCCTCGTGGGGTAGCCAGTTCCACTGTGCAGAGATTAGATTACCCTCCCCTCTTCCCTTGGATACCTGGTCATCTGTTAGAAATTTCTATTTTTAGGGGTACTCAGGTCATGATCTCACAGTACGTGAGTTGGAGCCTCGCATCGGGCTCTGTGCTGACAGCTCAGAGCCTGGAGCCTGTTTTGGATTCTGCGTCTTTCTCTTTCTCTGCCCCTCCCCTGCTCATGCTCTCTGTCTCTCAAAAAATAAAATAAAGTGTTAAAAAATTATATATGTATTATATATATTTTTTAGAAATATAAATTGGCTTCCTTAGAGATCTCAGTTCTACCCTCCAGAATAAGGAAAGTTTCCAATATTTGATATCTCACACTTGTCCTCTCCCTTCTTCTCCAGGTGAAATACCTTCTGACCCTTTAATAATTTCAAAATTCTTCCTTATCTCAGTTGCTCCCCCCACATTCTATAGTCAAAATTCTACACAAAATAGGACACTCTGATCCTGACACGTTACCAACATAGAGTCTAGTAGAAACACTGTATCTAGGAACTAGTCCCTCAATAGTGTACCCCAAGTTTACCCTAGCTTTCTTAGACCACAACCCCATACCTCCACTCTCAGCCCATGGATTAACGTAATCCAACTCTGTCTTCAAATCCTCTTTGCCTGAACTTCAACTATCCCAAGGTTCCCTCCAACCTATACCTGGGACAGTGTAAGCCATGTTGCAGAGTTCTGTTTTTGTTTTAATGTTTATTTACTTGGAGAGAGAGGGAGAGAGAGAGCATGCGTGCAGGCTGGGGAGGGGTGGAGAGAAAGGGAGACAGAGGATCCCAGGTGGGCATCGCGCTGACAGCAGAGAGCCTAATGTGGGGCTCAAACTCAAGAACCTAAGCCAGAGTCAGATGCTTAACTGACTGAACCATCCAGGCGCGTTTTTGTTCTTAAAACAAAGTTTTAAGTTAGAACCAAAGACAGAGTCCTTTAGCATATCACTTGAGGTCTGGGTGTAGGCTGACACACTGACATATTAGATTGTTCTGTTAACTACAAGTTCATTCCGACTCTCATTAGTACCAAATCACATTTCTTCATCTTATCCATGATTTTGTAAGAGTGTGGTCAAATATCTTATTAAAATTCAAAGATTAAGGGGCACCTGGGTGGCTTAGTCGGTTTACTGTCCCTAGGTTTCCGACTCTGGATTTCGGTTCAGGTCATGATCTCACGACCAATGTGAGACTGAGCACCGGGCTCACACGCTGGGCATGGAACCTGCTTTAAGATTCTCTCCCTCTACCCTCCCCATAGGGCTAAAAAAACAAAAAAAAAAAAGGAAGAAAGAATAATAATAAAGTAAAACTCAAAGATAAGCTATCTACAATTTAGGAATCAGAAAAGTAAATCGTACTTCAACCCAAAGCCAAGCTTTCACTGTGTGAACTGGGGCAAAAGTTCCACCTTTTGAAGATTTCATTAAAATGAAAACACCACCCATTTTGAAGAGCATCGCATGCTCTGAGGATCAGAAATACCCTCATACGAAAGCAACTCGCATATAACAGGTACCGAATGACACTAGGAACTTTAGGGTTTAATAGTTTTAGGTTCAAAATTCTGCTAAAAAAATAGAGATCTTCATTTGGCTCACCTGTTCTAGAGATTCTGCCTAGTGAGAACTACAAAACCACTTTTATTTCCTAAAATTCTCATAAGCCGCTTGTTCAATAATCTGTTCTTAAATGTTCCAGAAATTATATTTGAGCCAAGTTATTAATTTAGACAAGCATGTTAACCAAGCTTTGAGAAAAAGTAAAAAATACAAAACAACAATGAACAAACAAACGGGGTTTCCCTGACTGTTCGGCAAGCAAACAACGAAGGATCAAGCGTACTCCACGCCCTGTTCCTCCATCACTAGAAGCCTATAAGGCTCCCCTCCACCATGTTCTCCCATTTGGCGTAAACCATGTACACCAGGAAAAAAATCTCAAATAGTTGCCAAACAAGAATAGCTTCAGAAATAAGTCAATTACATGGTTGAAACAGACTCCGAGCGTTTTTGAGTACTAGTCGAGATATCCGAAACAGTCGGCACCATTACACGCATTTCACCAGGTAATTTTTAAATCACCTTCATTCCAATTACGTTCGGTCCAGTTGCCGTAACTGGCGAGCACCGGTGTTCAGCAGCCGATGCACGTGTGCGTGGATAAAAACGGACTGCGGGTCTATCCCCTTTGCACAAACTGGTGCTACTCTATCTCCCAAAGGTTCCAAACACCACAGAACGCCAAGCCAGCTGGGAGAGCATGACTGCCACTGCGCGGACTAGCAGGTGCCTCTTCCAACTCTGGATATTTAAACACTTTACTTGCCACTTACAAGACAAAAAAGGCTACTCAAAGCAACATCAGGCAAACTTAAGGAAATAGCCGAAAGAATTCGGTTTTCTGCCTGTAGCTCTAGTCACGTTCAAGTACACCTGCACGCAGTCAGGACTTGGACCGGGACTCCCAAAAATTCAGTATCAGTGAAGGTAAATTTAATCCTTATTTTGAGCTTGAATTTACCAAGTGCTGGTAAGGCTGCTGGTGGGACCACGGAACAGCACGATCGCGTCAGAGAGGTCTGGCCGTGTCTTATAAACACACACCTACCATGCCGTCCAGCAACCCTACAAACACACGCACATTTCCGCACAAAGATTTGTCTACAAGTGCTCATAGGAGCCTTACTTATAAAAACCAAAAGTTAGAAATAACCGGTCAATTAAGCATCTGACTCTTAGTTCTGGCTCAGGTCATGATCTCACAGTTCGTGAGTTCAAGCCCTGAGTTGGGCTCTGTGCCGGCAGCGTGGAGCCTGCTTGGGATTCTCTCTCCCTCTCTCTCTCTATCCCTCCCCACTTGCGCTCTCTCTCTCTCCCAAAAATAAACTTAAAAAAAAAAAAGGCAGGCTTAGCTTCCGCGTGGTGGAGGAGGTGGCGGGGCAACTGTTGTGGCAGGAGGGGGCGCCCACCCGCGTGCCCCTCGGTGGCTCTTCAGAGAACTTCATTTGTGGTGGAGGTGGAGATATAAAATGGAGCAGGCTCTGAACGTGACAGAAAACAGAACCTCTGCATAAGACCCCAACCCCGCCAACACCTTAATGTCGGCCTGATGAGACCAAGCAGAGGGCCCAGTCAAGCCTGCCCAGACTTCTGACTTCTAGAACTGTGAGGGCTCCTTCAACAAACAAATCGAAGCACACCCGGTGGAGGGTCCGAATCGTCGTAACGAGCAGGGAGAAACAGCAGCCAGAGTCCCGACAACGGAGAGCCAGTAACACTCCAAAAAACACGTCCTAAGGGCCAGGCCCTGGACAGTGTACGACCCTCCTTAATACAGCAGTGCTCACAGGTGCAGGACACATAACAAACTTCTAAAACACGTGAGGGACAGAAAACTAGGCAAAATGACGAACTGGAAGAACTCTCCTTAAGGAAATCCCAGGAAGAAATGACAGCTAAAGAATTGATCAAAACAGATATAAACAATATATCTAATCAAGAACTTGGAATAACGTCATTAGATTAATTGCTGGGCCTGAAAACAGCTTAGAAGACAGCAGAGAATCTACTGCTGCAGAGATCAAAGCACTAAAAAATAGTCATCGAATTAAGAAATGCTGTAAGTGAGGTGCAAAATGAACTAGAGGTGGTGACAGCGAGGACTGAAGAGGCACAGGGGAGAATGGGTGAAATAGAAGATAATTTTATGGAAAAAGATGGAGCTGAGAAAAAGAGAGATAAAAAAATTCTAGACCACAAGGGGAGAATTAGAGAACTGAGTGATTCAATGAAACATAATAAAATCCGCATAATAGGAGTTCCAGAAGAAGAGGGAAAAAGGAGCTTAAGGGGTACTCGAACAAATCATATCGGAGAACTTCCCCAGTCTGGGGAAGGAAACAGACATTGAAATCCAAGAGGCACAGAGAACTCCCTTCAGACAGAACTTGAATCGACCTTCTGCACGACATACAGTGAAACTGGCAAAACACAGAGATAAAGAGAG
Source organism: Paradoxurus hermaphroditus (assembly GCA_004024585.1). Lineage (NCBI taxonomy): Eukaryota > Metazoa > Chordata > Mammalia > Carnivora > Viverridae > Paradoxurus > Paradoxurus hermaphroditus. Next base: position 16,283 of record PITB01026816.1, read on the forward strand.
GACTCTGAGAGCAGCGAGAGATAAACGGGCCTCAACCTGCAAGGGGAGACACGTAAGCGTAGTAGCAGACCTGTCTCCTGTCTCCTGAAACAGGAGAGCTTCAAAGCGATGAACAGGAAAAATGTGCAGCCAAGGATCTTTATCCATCATTCAGAATAGGCGAGATTTTCCCAAACAAACAAACAAAAAGAAACAAAAAGGTTTTTCCAAACAAACAAAAACTGAAGGAATTCATCGCCACTACACCAGTCCTACAAGAGATCCTAAGGGAGACTCTGTGAGTTGAATGCTGCAAAGCCCGCAAAGGACCAGAGACATCACTACAAGGAAGAAACCTACAGATAACACAATGACGCCTAACCCACATCTTCCAACAACAACTCTGAATGTAAATGGACTAAATGCTCCAATCGAAAGACACAGGGTATCTGAATGGATAAAAAAACAAGACCCATCTATCTTCTGTCTACAAGAGACCCATTTTATACCCAAGGACACCTTCCGATTGAAAGTGAGGGGATGCAGTGGTACCTGGGGGGCTCAGTCAGTTAAGCGTCCAACTTCGGCTCAGGTCATGATCTCGCAGTTCGTGGGTTCGAGCCCCAAGTCGGGCTCTGTGCTGACGGCTCAGAGCCTGTAGCTGCTTTGGATTCTGTGTCTCCCTCTCTCTCTCTGCCACTCCCCCCTCAATTAAAAAAAAATTGAAAGTGAGGGGATGGAGAATCATCTATTATGCTACTGGAAGTCAAAAGAAAGCTGGAGTAGCCGTACGTATATCAGACAAATGAGATTTTAAACTAAAGGCTGTAGCAAGAGATGAGAAGGACATTATATCACAATTACGGGTCTATCCATTAAGAAGAGCTATCAATTATAAATGTTTATGCACCCAATTTGGAAGCACCCAAATATATAAAATGATCACAAACATAAGTAATCTTACAGATAAGAATACAGTAATTGCAGGTGACTTGAACACTCCATAGACAGCACTGGACAGATCATCTAGGCAGAAAATCAATAAAGAAACACTGGCCCTGAATGATACACTGGACCAGATGGACTTGACACATATATTCAGCACTTTTCCTCCAAAAACAGAATACGTATTCTTCTCAAGTGCACATGGAACATTCCCCAAGATAGATCACATACTGGCTCACAAAATATCCCTCAATAAATATAAAAAAATTGAGATCATATTATGCACATTTTCAGATCACAACACTATGAAACTTGAAATCAACCACAGGAAAAAGTTTGGAAAACCTCCAAATGCATGGAGGTTAAAGAACATCCTACTAAAGAATGAATGGGGGGGACGCCTGGGGGGCTCAGTCGGTTGAGCGTCCGACTTCGGCTCAGGTCATGATCTCGCGGTCCGTGAGTTCGAGCCCCGCGTCAGGCTCTGTGCTGACAGCTCAGAGCCTGGAGCCTGCTTTGGATTCTGTGTCTCCCTCTCTCTCTGCTCCTCCCCAACTCGTGCTCTGTCTCTCTCTGTCTCAAAAATGAATAAACGTTAAAAAAAAAAAAAAGAATGAATGGGCCAATCAGGCAATTAAAAAAGAAATTTAAAAATATATGGAAGCAAATGAAAGTGAAAACACCACAGTCCAAACCCTTCAGGATGCAGCAAAGGCAGTCTTAAGACGAAAATACAGTGCAATCCAGGCCTATCTCAAGAAACAAAAAAAAATCCCAAATACAAAATCTAACAGCACACCTAAAGGAACTAGAAGCAGAGCAGCAGAGAAACCCCAAGGCCAGCAGAAAAAGAAAAATAACAAAGATAGAATTATAAATAATAAAGAACAGAAATAAACAATATAGAATCCAAACAACAGTAAAACAGATCAGTGAAACTAAGAACTAGCTTTTTGAAAAAATAAAACTGATAAACCTCTAGCCAGACTTCTCCAAAAGAAAAGAGAGAGAACCCAAATAGATAAAATCACGAATGAAAGTGGACTTATCACAACCAACCTCTCAGAAACACAATTATCAGAGAATACTATGAAATATTATATGCCAACAAACTGGACAATTTGGAAGAAATGGACAAATTCCTAGACACCCACACCAAAACTCAAACAGGAGGAAATAGAAAATTTGAACAGACTCAGAACTCGTGAAGAAATTGAACCAGTTATCAAAAATCTCCCAACAAATAAGGGTCCTGGGCCAGACAGCTTCCCAGGGGAATTCTACCAGACATTGAAAGCAGAGTTAATACCTATCCTTCTCAAGTTGTTCCAAAGAAAGAAACGGAAGGAAAGCTTCCGGACTCATTCTATGAAGCCAGTATTACCTTGATTCCCAAACCAGACAGAGACCCGATAAAAAAAGGAGAATTACAGGCCAGTATCCCTGATGAACCTGGATGCAAAAATTCTCAACAAGACACTAGCAAACTGAATTCAACAGCATATTAAAACAACTATTCACCATGATCAAGTAGGATTCATTCCTGGGCTGCAGGGCTGATTCAATATTCACAAATCAATCAATGTGCTACACCACATTAATAAAATAAAGGATAAGAACCATATGATCCTGTCAATAGATGGAGAAAAAAACATTTTACAAAATACAGCATCCTTTCTTAATAAAAACCCTCAAGAAAGTCAGGGTAGAGGAACATACTTAAACACTGTAAAAGCCATACATGACAAGCCCACAGCTAACATCATCCTCAATGGGGATAAACTGAGAGCTTTCCCCCAAGATCAGGAACACCAAGGGGATGTCCGCTCTCACCACTGTTGTTTAACATAGTGTTGGAAGTCCTAGCATCAGCAATCAAACAACAAAATGAAATAAAAGGCATCAGAATTGGCAAAGATAAAGTCAAACTGTCACTTTTCACAGATGACAGGATACTTTACATGGAAAGCCTGAAAGTCTCCACCAATAACCTGCTAGAACTAATCCATGAATTCAGCAAAGTCACAGGGTACAAAATCAATGTACAGAAATTGGTTGCATTTTTATACACCAATAATGAAGCAACGGAAAGAGAAATCAAGAAATTGATCCCATTTACAACTGCACCAAGAACCATTAAAATACCTAGGAATAAATCTAACCAAAGATGTAAAAGATCTATATGCTGAAAACTATAGAAAAGTTAAGAAAACTGAAAGAAATGGAAAAACATTCCATGCTCATGGGTTGGAAGAATAAATATTGTTAAAATGGCAATACTACCCAAAGTAATCTACACATTCAATGCAATTCCAATCAAAATTGTAGCAGCACATTCTTCTCAAAGCTAGAGCAAACAATCCTAAAATTTGTATGGAACCACAAAAGACCCCAAACAGCCAAAGTAATACGGAAGAATAAAACCAAGGCGGGAGGCATCACAATCCCAAACTTTAACCTCTACTACAAAGCGGTGGTCATCAAGACAGTATGGTATTGGCACAAAAACAGACACATCGACCAATGGAATAGAAGAGAGGACCCAGAAATGGACCCACAAGCATATGGCCATCTAATCTTTGACAAAGCAGGAAAGGGTATCCAATGGAAAAAAAGACAGCCTCTTTAACAAATGGTGCTGGGAGAACTGGACAGCGACATGCAGAAGAAAGAAACTGGACCACTTTCTTACACCACTCACAAAAATAAGCTCAAAATGGATGAAGGACCTGAATGTGAGACAGGAAACCATCAAAACTCTAGAGGAGAAAACAGCTTGATCTCAGTCACAGCAACTTCTTTCTCAACACATCTCCAGGGAATTAAAAGCAAAAATGAATTATTGGGACCTCATCAAGATAAAAAGCTTCTGCGCTGCAAAGGAAACAATCGACAAAACTAAAAGGCAACCGACGGAATGGGAAAAGATTGTTGCAAATGACATACTGGACAAGAGACTAGTGTTCAAAATCTATAAAGAACTGACCAAACTCAACACCCGAAAAACAATCCAGGGAAGAAATGAGCAGAAGACACGATTAGACACTTTTCCAAAGAAGACATCCAGATGGCCAACAGACATATGAAAATATGCTCAACGTCACTCATCATCAGGGAAATACAAACCTAAACCACACTGAGATACCACCTCGCACCGGTCAGAGTGGCTTAAATGAACAAAGCAGGCAACTACAGATGCGGGCGGGGATGTGGAGAAGCAGGCACCCTCTTAGAGTTGGTGGGAGCGCAAACTGGGGCAGCCGCTCTGGAAGCAGTGTGGAGGAGGGCGGAGTGGAGTTCCTCAAAACACGAAAATTGGGAGCACCCTATGACCCGGCAAGAGCACTGCCAGGAATTTACCCAAGGGACACGGGCGTGCTGATGCACAGGGCCACGTGCACCCGATGTTCACAGCAGCACTCTCAACAACAGCCAAATCACGGAAAGAGCCCCAATGTCCATCGACCGAAGAATGAATGGATGAAGAAGACGTGGTTTATATACACAACGGAACACTCCTCGGCAACGAGAAAGAAAGAAATCGTGCCATTTGCAGCAACGTGGATGGAACTGGAGGGTATTGTGCTGAGTGAAGGAAGTCCGTCAGAGAAGGACAGAGATCCTGTGTTTCCACTCATATGTGGATGGTGAGAAACGGAACAGAAGACCACGGGGGAGGGGGGAAATAGTTACCAACAGAGAGGGAGGGAGGCGAACCACAAGAGACTGTTAAATACAGAGCACAAACTGAGGGGGGATGGGGAAGTGGGGAGAGGGGAAAGCAGAGGATGGGC
>PITB01026817.1:0-21013 GCA_004024585.1 Paradoxurus hermaphroditus
AAAAAAAAAAGAAAAACCACAGAAGAGAATCGTAGAAATGCAAGCCACCTTCAACTCCCCCATCTAGTGTTAAGTATCGTTACATGTTGGTGTGTATCCCTCGGGCCTTGGTGAGTGTGTGTGTTTAAACAAAATTAGAATCAAGCTCTGTGCATAATTTTCTCTCTTGCTTTCTTTAACGTTCTATATAAAGCGCTTCAGCATGTCCGCGGGGCTGCACGCGGCACCGGGGCAGGGGCAGGCACCGCGTGTGTCTGATGGCCGCCAGATCCCCCGGGACCTGCCCTGCGCGCCGCGCTCGGAAAACACTGCCCCCAAATAACAATGATAACGGGTCATATTTGTTAGGTGACTTCTGGGCAGCGCGAGGCAGCGTCTAATTACAGCCTCGGGACACGCGAGTGCAGCGGGCGCTTCTATAAATCACATCTCATTACGGAGGGGGGGAAACTGAGGCCAGGAGAGGCAAAGTCACTCGCCCAAGGTTATGCATCCGGGCGACGTCTCTGCACGAACACTTCCTGGCACATGCGTGTTCCCAACTGATGCGTTTGCTTGCCACATCCCACATGCCGGCAGGGACGCAGGGGGCAGCTCTGCCTCTCCGTCGGGAAGGAAGGTCCAGCCCTCCCCGGGTGGGCCCCGACGGCTGCCCCGGGGCCTCCTGCCCGGTGTCTGATCAGTTTCCGCTTAGCCAGCTTCACCTGCCTGCATCCAGATGGCCTTGGGTGCACCCTTCCTCGGGGCGCGTTGCCCGGAGCCCCTGTCCCAGGTGCGTGAGCCGCTGTGGCTGCCCATCCCCCCCACCCCCAGATGTCAGGCTCCATTAATTATTTCAGAACTTGGCTCAGCCCCGTCCATAGCTCTTTGGCCTTTCTGTCCTATTTCAGGGCCTTCCGGGCCTGCGTCCGGCTGCCCGCACCTGAGTCCGTGTGGGGACCGGCCCCCCTGGAGCGGCTCTGCTCCCAAGCCCACAGGGCAGGTCCGATGTGCCAGGGAACCGGTGCTTCCTGGGAACGGCTCTCCGCCGATTAATGTAGAAATCGGCATTTAGGTACAACCAGGTCCCTTGCCGTCGGGGGGCGCCGTCCCGAGGCGCCCGGGACCGCAGCTCCGGGTGCCACGCACTAAACACTCACAGGCTTCCTCACTACCCCTTTCACTTCCCCACCCGCCACCCCTGCTTCTGGGGATTCCCTCCCACATCCGTTTCAACCCGTGGCTCAGGGTCTGCTTCTGAGGGAGCCCAAACTCACGCTCCTACCCTCCTTTCTCCCCTGCAGCCGCCTCCCCGGTTAGGCCACGCCCCGCCGCACGAGGGCCGTCTCCACTCTGTCCCCTCCAATCCGTTCCCCACGCTTGTCCCCAGAGTCCCCTTCCGACTTCTGTTTTGTTCACCCCCGCCACCTCGCTGATGTCTCCTAGCCTCCAAGTACAAGTCCTCCGCGCAGCGATCCAGGCTCAGCCTGATCATACTGCACCGGTGTCTCCAGCGTCCCACTGAGGCACAGCCCTCGTCCCCACCAACCTGTCTCCCGTGTCTCTGCCTTTGCACTTCCCGTTCCACCTGGCATGCCCTTACCTGTCTTAGGCACTCAGGAAACTTCTTCTACTTATCTGCAAGACCTGTCTCAGAAGTCACCTCCTCTCTGAAGCCTTCCCAGACCACCCTTGGTATTGAAATCTCTTCCTTCTTTTGTGCCCCATTGGTACGTAACTCACGCCTTTTATCCAAGACTTGTCTTACCTTATTGCAACGATCTGTTTATATGTCTGTCTCCCTCACAGGACTTTGGACCCGTGGGCTCAGTCCTCCTCAGCCTTTCGCCCCAATGCCCAGCACTGTCCCTGGGACATACCAGGCATCCAGAGAATACAGGCTTCCTTTGCTTCCCAAACTCTTGCTCCAAACTACTCAAAACCTAGGACCCCCATGCATCCGATAACATGGCGTCCCTCACGATTCTCAGCCCCCCGTCCAACATCCTGCAATCCGAACTCGGCAGTGGCGTGGATTCAGGGGCAAGAGATAATTGCATCTGAGTGAATGAACGAATGAATTGGTTGATGGAGAAAGGAGCGGAAGCCGAGAGCGTTCATCCACTCTGGGCTCGGCCCTGCGTGAAGTCGGTAGAGAGGAGGGGAGGAGGGAACATGGAGACGCCAAGCCAGAGCCAAGAAAGTTGTTTTGCTTTGGAATATATTATTTTTGCAGGTTGCTATAGTTACCGCTGTGAAATTAAAAATTAAAACCTTGTGAAAGAGAGAGGGTTGACTGAGATGAGGCAGTTCCTTGACAGGCTGAGTTATTTATCTTTTCCCCATGTAACATCTGGTTATGTGCTTGCAAATTTATTTTTAATTCAGGGCTCTAAAAAGGATTTCGCGGTGGTGCGAGGTGCCCGGGTGGTGGGCTCGGGAGGGGAAGGTGAAGGGGGTGGTATCCCGGGGCGACCGGTGACCCCCAGCTTGTCCCCTGCACCCTTGCTCCCGCTTCTGACACGACCTCTAGGAACCAGGGGGCGGTCCGGATCCCCTGCCCATCCGAACGCAGCCGTAACCATGGTTCCCAGATGCAGAGCCGGGTGGGGAGGCTGCTCGCTGTGGGTTCCTGTGGTTCTCCGAACACGAGGACACGCGTGGCCGGGAGTGAAGGGACAAGTCGAGCTTCTCTGTCTCCAGATTGTCCCCGACCCTGTGCGATGCCCCGTGTCTCCCAGCATCTTCCCGATCCCTTAATCGACCTTAATGGGACCCTTAATGGGACCATCCGGCCAGGCAGTGAGTGAGGCTGGAGTGATGACGAGTGCCCTTGCTGGCTCTGTGACCTTGGGAAGCCCCCCTCCCTCTCTGTTCCCTGTTCTCCCAATCCTTCCGAGCGGGGTTGGCGTCTGAGCCGACCTCTCCAGCCCCTGTTCTAGGAACCCGGGTGAGTCCAGGGAGCCTCCCGGCTTCACGGGGGCCTGTCCTTGTGTTTCTGCCTGACCGCCTGTGGTGGCCGGCCGGGAAACCAGGGCGGGCTCCCCCGGTGGGGCTCAGATGTCACCTCCGCAGGGCGACCTTCCCCCACCAGCCCATTCAGAATGGCCCTTCCACCTCACTCTCTTGTAACATGCACTCCTGGGGTATGCTGTACTTCTGGCCTGTCATCTGTCTTCCCTTTGAGGCTATAAGCCCCGTGTCTCGGTCACCGCAGGGCCCGGCACGCTATAGGACTTACGGAGTGTTCGTCCAATAAATGAAGGGATGGGAGGATGCGTGAGTGAGTGAAGAAACCGGTTACTGGTCCCCACGAGATGCCAGGCTAGGTTAGGACAAGTGAGGAGACTTGGGGCCAGAGGGGAAGGGAATGAGACAAAAAACTCACAGGGCTGGACATACGAGTGTCAAAGGCGACTTTGAAGGAGGAACTAACTTCCCTCGGAATAGTTGGTATTTGTGTCTGTGTGTGCGTGCGCGCGCGCGCGCGCGGGGCAAAAATGCTGCGGGCAAAATGATCCTAGAGGGTGGGTGACAGAAAATAGTTGTAGACCTAAAGCCTAAATTCTCTTGCAGTAACGAAGGTAATAGTGACCGGGTGTTGAGTCCTTATTACCTTACTACTGTGGCCACAAGGCCATCTATGCCTTCCGATCTTTACCAAAGCCCCACCGTGAGAACTTGTCTGTTATTCTCATGCCGTATGCCCGGCGCCTGGAGCATGCTAGGGGCCCAGGGCCCATTCATGGGATGAGAGAATCTCCATTTTCTATGCAAGGTACCCGATCAGAGAGGGCGAGTGACTCGTCCAAGCACACACAGCTAGCCAACGATGGAGCCAAGGTTTAAGCCAGATCTGTTTGGCTCTGTCCACGTTGAGAAAGGAGATCTTCTTCTTATCTTCTTGGACGGCCGCCGCGCTGCCTCTCCCCAGTTCCCCAGAAGAATCGACTCCCCCACCCCGCCCCCTCGCCTACCCTCCCTCACGACTTCCTCTGCCTAGCCGGAAGTCTGAAAGACCTTGGGCTGGGTGCGTTGGAAAGCAGGCCCGCAGTTTTTAGCCCTCAAAACTGCAAAAGCAGCCCCGGGCCCCAGCGTCTTTGAAGCTTCCTGGCCCGTCGTCCTGGCGGGGCTGGCGTGGGAGGGCCAGGGAACGTTCCGTGGGCAGACAGATTCCAAACTTCTTGACAGGTCTGGACTCATTACCCAGGCTCCCCCGCGGGTGAGCTGCAGAAAGCATGGCTGAAGCCCTGGGCCTGTGTTCAGCGGGGATGAATAATTAACGAACCATCAGGCGCCGACAGCTTGACGAGGGGGCTGTGTCGCTGGTGATGCCGCGGCCCGGCCGGACTCTGTTTTGGGGTGTCTGAAGGTTGTTCGGTGGTGCCCAGAGCGGCAGATCCCGACCGCAGAGGGACCCGCTCTGATCGTTCTGGTGGACAGAAGACACGCTTTGGGGGAGAGGGCCACGGAGGCCGGACTGACCGAGGTTCAAATCCCGCTACCTCCCGGTCGCGGCCGGGTGATCTTGGGGAAGTCTCCACTTGGTGTCCGTCCCGTGTCTCTGCGTCTTCTGTAAGCCCAGAACATGGCCCCTTCTGGGCCGGGCCGCCGAGGGCGCGAAGGTAGCCAAGGTCAGCCGCCAAGTGTAAGGACGAGGGCTGGTAACCGGAGAGCTCCATCCACTGGCCTGCTTTTTGTACGCCTCCCCGCTAGGATGGGGGATCTGCCGGCGGGGACTTGCGGCTCGGTTCCCCCGCGAGCGCCGGCAACCTGGCATGCCCTCGATAAATATTTGTTTAACAGTCGAATGAAGGAGGGCTACCTTGGGTAATTAAATGTGGCGCCTGGACGTCCAATTTGCCGGATACTCGGGACCCTGGAATTGTCATGTTGGGTGGGTTCTGGACAAGACCCCCTCTCCCTTCCTTGCAGACCTCAAGTGGGTTCACGCCGGCTGCTCTGGGGGCTGGGGACCAAGTGGCCTGAGGGGGGATTGATTGTTCGGGGGATTTCTGAGCCCTGATCCAGGCAGAGCCCTCCTGCTGCCGCCTTTGGGGAGAGACAGGAAGAGGGAAAGGGTAACCCCGGAGGCGGTGGAGTTCCAGAGATGAAGCATGGGCTTGGGGTCTCACGGGGGTCTACAAATTAGCAGAATTAGGAATGCACGCAGCTACAAATAACAGAAACCCTCCTCTCGAGGCATAGCCTGGCCGGCGCTTCTAGCCCTACATGGCAAGAAGTCCAGGGTAGGCCCCCGGTCCCAGGGTGGCCCTTGGGACCTGGGCTCTACTCGCTAGTCTTTGCCACCTTTAGCGTGTAGCCATTTGTCTTCATGCCTGGCTCCTCGTGGTTGCAAGATGGCTGCCAGGGCTCTGGCGTTGCATCTTCGCTCCAAGGAGGAAGAAGGGGAAGGAATAAGTACAGAAGAAAGGGCTTTCTAGTCGTGGAGAAGCGCTGCCTCTGAGACGTCTCCCCAGATCTCATCAACCCTATCGACGTCCCGTCCTACCCCCGGCCAAAAGGGGAGCTTTTCTGACTTCCCCGCGGCCAGTGTGAGGAGAACGTGAGCTGTGTGGAAGGCAGCTGCCCGCACGTGGTTCCGACAGCTCTGGAGTGGTTCCCCAAACACTCAAGCCCCCTTTCCCCGTGTTCACTAATGCTCGAACTTCCAGAAAGCAGGTCCTCTCCCCGTAGTGATCAGGCCGCGGGCGGGGTGTAATCCCCACTCTCCAGACGACCAGCTGTGTGCCAGGCAGGGCCTGTAGCCTCGCCGTGCCACACCTGTGAAATGGGGATGAGAGAATCTCCATTTTCTATGCAAGGCACCCGATCCTTCCCCGTGGGGTCGTTCTGCGAGGACTTAGAATCGTGCCTGCCCCGGAGGGGACCGTCTAGCCCAAAATGTCGTCCTTAAATCGTCGTCGTTGAGCTGGGATGCCAGCGAAAGCGGTGAGGCCCCCGTGTGGCCTGGGCGATCCCAGCTCCGCCCCGACCTGCTGTGTCGCTTTGGCCAAGCCACCGCCCCTCTCTGGGCCGGTGTCCCCTCTTCACAGCGAGGGTCTAGAACCGGATGGTGTCTACAAGCCTCTCCTGATGGCACTCAGACAGACTCCTCTCAGACAGGAGGCCCCAGGCAGCCTGTGACCCTGCTTTGCCTGAGAGCCCGCCCTGGGACGGAGAGCAGGGGGTCCTGGCTGGTGGTGGGGGGTGGGGGGGCCCGGGGCTCTTCCGGGTGTGCCAATAACATCTTCCTCTCTCCCAGGCGAGTGGTGCTGGGCAGGGCCTCTCTCTGCCTCTAGAAGGCCCGAACAAACTTCCTGTTGCTAACTTTCCGGCAGGCCACAACCGCCCTCTGAAGCCAGCATCCTGCGGAGGGAGGCCTCGCTTTGGGGAAGGGGCGTTGAGGAGGCTCCCCGGGACCCCTCGGTGGCCCGGTGGGTTTTTTTTTTTTTTTCTTTTTCTTTTTCCTGGCAACGGCGCTGAGAAGCCCCTCTGCCCTCTGTCCGCCAACTGGCTGGCGACTTCGGCAAGCTGCTCCCCCTCTCCGGACCTCAGTTTCCCCGTCTGTAAAGTGTGGTAGCTGCGTGTCCTAGTTTTGAGAGTCCTGAAGAGCCTGGAGGGTTTTGGCGACAGGGAGCAGCTCCGAGCCTGCCAGGTGGGGGGCCTCCAGCGGCCCTGGCTGCGGTCGGCACCTCGGCCCCACGGACCCTCGACGTGGTGTCGAGACCATTGCCAGAGGGAGGGACGTTTGCCGGGGCTCCGGAGCCCCCCCGCCCCCAGGCAAGCAGCCTCTCTTTGATCTGCTTCTTCTGCCGGTGTCCGCTGAACTTTTGATTGGAAGAGCAGACTCCGAAGTTAAAATCAAAACTTTGAAGGGACTAGCTAATGCTTTAAACTAGTATGCTATCAACTTACGTGCCAGCCATTCTGCCAAACGTTTCTTCACACGTATTAATTTGTGTAATCTTCCAGCCATGCGACGAGATGGGCCCTATTACTAGTTCTGCTCCAAGGGGAAGGCTGTCGAGCAAAGAGAACCTTAGTAACTTGCCCAAGGTCAGACGGCAAAGCAAGTAGGACTTGAACCTGGGCGGTCTGGCTCTCCGCTTCTCTTTTCTCCCAGAAAGCCCCCTATTTAGCTCCTCCTCTGGCTCCCCATCGGGCGTTAGAAACTCTGCGACCACTTTCCCCTGAATTCATTGCCTGGCCTCAGCTCACACGCCTGCAAAGATGGGGAGCTCACTACCTCCCTGGGGCTTGGTAGTCGTCTGAATCAAGGAAAACTCTTCCCCCAAGTTCGTGGACTCCTTCCCAAGTCCTCAGGGCTCAAAACGGGTTCCTGCGAAACAGAGCAGCTTGCTTAGCCCCTTAGCAGGTTGCTGATGGGGTCTGGACTCCAGAAGGAGGCGTTTAGAAGGAGCCAACGTATTCAGGGGCGGTGGGAGAGGAGGCAGGGGGGACACCGGAGTGGCGGCTCGGAGCGCGCGCTCTGGAGTGACTTCCCTCGCCGGGGTCCCATCTCGTCTCTGCACGATGGCCCTGACGATACCACTTTGTGGGGCTGGCATGAGGCTCGAACGAGATAATCCATGTTAAGGGCCCGGCTCGTAGGTCGCGCTAACACCTCTTGGAATCCTCATCGTCACCACGACCGGCTGTGAAGTCCACCTTCTTGCTCTGGGATTTAGGAATCCCTCGATCAGTGACTTGATCCTAGAACCAGCGAGGTCGGGAACTTGACTCTTGGGTCTCAGCCGTCCTCTTGGGCTCGTAGAAGAGATCAAGGCCAAGCGAAGGGTAGGGTTTGGCTTCAACTTTGAGGCTAGTCAGTGGTAGAGAAAAATAGTCCTGCGTCGCTTGCACGGTTCCGAAGTGAGACTTGATTGGTCAGTCAGTTCCTTTCGAGTTTCTTGGAAATGCAAGGTCAAAGGTCAGAAGCAGGCCCAGTGGGAGGGTGCTGGCTCCTGGGCACTTGGTTCTGGAAGCAAGCCGGGAGCTATCTCTAGAAACAGCATAGGCGGGATGATCGGTGTTCAACCAAGCACCGAGACTGGTGTGGGGATTTCTGTGCCACGCCTGGGTGCGAGGCACAGTGTGGCGGGGAGGCGTGGATAATCGTCGACTTTCTGGAATATGTGTAGGTGGTTTGGGGACACGAGGGGCAAGACACCCGAGCGGTCCGGTAGGTCTCAGGAAGCATCCGTGGGCTTGAATCTCAGCTACCCAACTGACTTGCCGTGCTGGTGACCACTCTGAGCTTCAGTCTCTTCCTTCGTCCAGAAAACGGAGACGGCTTTGTTGAAAAGGTTAAACGTGACACTAGTCGGCTAGAAACCCAGAACTTATTTTAACCCTATTTAAACATGACGAGATTTGACAGCTAAGTCCAGTTCGCCTCTTTCTCTCTCTCAAACAGTCAGAAAGATCCAGCCACCTCGAACTGCTCTCTCGAGCAGTCGGGCTGGGCATCTCGGACCCCCTCGAACTGGGCGGAGAACTCGGACTCCTGACTGCAGGCGGGTTAGAGGGCCCGCTGGCCCAGCCTCCCAGCCGACAAACTTGCCCCCGGCCGCCCGCGGAGCCAGCTGCCCTGCTCCGGGAGGAGAGATTTCTGGGAGCAGAAAATTCCCCGCCCCGAAGGCGTCTGCTCAGAGCCGCTGAGGGGACGGCTATTTCCTTTCATAATGTTGCTAATCATTCCCCCTCCAGGCACGAGTGGGGGTTGTCCCAAACTCTGCAGCAGCCGTGCCCTGTGGGCTCGTAATCAATGTTACATGGTAATTAATAATAGATCCTCCTGCTCCAGCACCATCACTCTCGGCTCCCCCCTCCCTCCGACAAGCTGGCATCAACGCCGCCAGATGAGGCCAAAAATCAAAGGCCTGAAATGTGAACCGGAAACTTCCTCCAGGAGCCGGTGGGAAGAAGCTGGAACCCCCGCCAGGCCCGGCGCTGAGGGAGACTCCGGTTCTCATCTTGCCCTGGGACCCTACGGAGCGATCGCCCCGCGTGAGGGCTGGGGCGACAGGTGGGGGGCTTCCGTTCGCGTGTCCCTGTGGTTCTGACACTCCGGGTGTGCGACCGTGTGACGCAGTCGGTCTGCGGTGGACGAGAATCAACCTTTCTAGCAAGTTCCCGATGTTGCTGCTGCAGCTGCTAATCCAGAGGCTGCACTTTGAGACCCACTGATTTAAGTAACCAGTTCTCATCCGGAGCAAATGAGCGCCAGGCACGGGGGACCGCAGCGATGAATAACACCGATGCGGCCCCTGCCCTCTCGCGGGGTGGAATCCGCGCAGCCCATCACGTGGAGGGCGGGGAGGTAAGTTCTAGAAGCAGACAGACTTGATTCAAGCCCCGGCTCTGCCAGTTACGCCCTTCGACTCTGGGCAACGGACCTGACTCTTTGGAGCCTCGGTCCCCGCAGCCGTCTAACGGAAATAATTCTGTTTCCTGCCTCGGATGGTCGATAAGGGGCTAAATGAGGGAAAGAGTGTACAAATGCGTGCTCGGAAATGTCCGTTATAATCATCACAGTGTCCCGTTCACAGCCGGGCCGTGGTGACCGTCGCCGGGTCCTCGTCGAAGCTAGATAACTGAGTCCCGAGGCAGCTGAGACCCATTGGTTCGCTCGTTAACCCATCTGACACCTGTGTCGTGAACAGCAGGTGCGCAGCAGGTGTCGGAGACCCAGGTGAGCCCCAGAGCACACGCTCTAGCCATTAGCAAATACGTACAGGAGAGACGTGGTAAGTGCTATGAAGAGAAAGCAGGCAGGGCAGGGCAGGGCAGGGCATAGACGCTGGCGTTGGAGTTAGGGGCAGGGGGTGCTCTTAGAGGCAGAGCCGTCAGCCGACGTCCCTCTGGTAAGGTGAGCTGGGAGTTAGAGCAAGCCAGCAGGCGTCAGCGGGGTGGTCCAGGCAGAGGGCACAGGGTGTGCAAAGGCCGGGTAATGTCTGGATACCTAATGGCATTGTCTCTCTTTCTCCTGCCCCCCCTGCCCTGCCCCGCCCCGCCCCGCCCTGAGGACTGGAGGACCAGAGATGTGACCCCCTGCACCCTAGGGCTGTCTAGCCAGGCACCACTGGCTTATGGACTTAGCTTGTCCCTCTGTGACCTCGCACAGTTCACCTCCCTCTCTGAGCCCCGTTTGACTCTCTTGCAAAGTGGGGGAAATCATCTCACTAATACCTTGGGGTGCGCCCAGAGGTGGGGAGGGGAGCTCCAGGCGGCGAAACTGATTTGCAAGCCGGACACTTACTAGGTGCTCCGTGAATGGGGGTCCTCGCGATTCCCTCCCCCCCCTCCTCTCTTCCCCGCCCAGCTCCCTGAGACCCAGGACTCCAGGTGGGAGCTCGGGCCCAGAATTCTCGCTTAGCCGGGGACCGTGTCTCATTTGCATAGATTTGCATAAGGCCTGGAATGGTGTGTACCTCTCCTTGTCTTTAGTTCCTGGAAGCTTACGTCAGCATTTAAAAATAGGGTGTTGATCCTCCCCTTCTCCCACCGCTCCCTTTGCCTATCGAAAGGATTTCAGGCTATTAATCAAATACGCCAGGTTTGGAAGCTTGTTTTTATTTTGGCCGGGTGCAAAAGGGGTCACCCGCCCTGGCAACCCCTTGATTATCTGCTTTACCGGAGGGGAGGTGACAGCGGGGGTCTCATGCCTCGGAGGGTCCCAGAAGCTTTCAAAAGAAAAGTCGACTCTGTTCTTTCTGCTTAGAGAAGTAGAACACGCAGGCAGAAGGAGAAAATCTAGAACAGCAGGAAAAATTCCCCCCAAAAGTACCCATAAGAACCCCAACCGATCTAATTTTGCAACTGCTGTTAAGGTATCGGTACACCTCTTTTCTCCCTGGTGCGATTTGTGTGTGACTGAGATCGTGCCGTATACGGAAGGCGTCGTCGCGGACTTTCTTATTAGCAAATATTACGGATATTTCCCTTTGCTCTTACCGGCTTTGTAAAACAGGATCTTCACGTCCGTGTCATATTCCGCCAGAGTTTCTTGATCCTTCCCTTGCGATGGGACCTTGGATTTGTTCGGTTTTTTTGGCCTACGTGGCCGTGATGATCATGTCGATGTCCGTGGCTTTTTCTCTTGTTATTTTGGGGGACTTTCTCAGGGGAGACCCCAGAATGACTGGGTTGGAGGCGGGGAGGAAGTTTAAGGCTCTGGATAGATTTCGCTGAGCCCCAGCTGGTGTCCGGACCGCAGAAGGTGCTGTCGTGTTGGCCTTCTAAAGGCCCCTGGAATCAGCCCCAAAGCAACCTTGGGATGCCCCGGGAAGGGAAAGAGATGAGGTGGTGGCTGCCTTCTGCCACCTGCTGCTCGACGTGAGGCTCCTCGTGCCTCATTCAGCCCGGGGAGCAGGCCACCTTCTGCTGGAGCGGATAGCGGCTTGGATAACTTGCTTTCTCGTGAACATCCATGGGGCAGACTGTGCTTAGGAAGTCTTTGGGAGTCAATGAATCTTTTTTTTTTTTAGGTTTATTTATTTTTGAGAGAGAGAGAGCATGAGCAGGGGAGGGCAGAGAGAGAGGGAGACACAGAATCCGAAGCAGGCTCCAGGCTCTGAGCTGCCAGCGCAGAGCCCGATGTGGGGCTCGAACCCACAATGGTGAGATCATGACCTGAGCCGAAATCGGACACTCAACCGACAGAGCCCCCCAGGCGCCCCTTGGTGGGGGGTGTCAATGAATCTTGAAATGTGCCTCCAAGGCTGTGCCTCTGTACCCACACAAGTCCTAGTTTGCAAAAAATGACTTGGCCTCTTGTCAGTTAGAAATGCCTTCGGCTTAAACAAATGTGAATTTCTAATTTTGTACTGAAGATAGCAGTATAGGGGGTGTGCAGCTGCCTGTCGTGCTGTCTCGGCCTCGGGCTCCACCCTTCCCTTCTGCGCTGCCATCACTGGTGTGGGGGTATCTGTTTTCACCGTGGTTGCCTCATGGGCCCAAGATGGCTGCCACACCTCCGTGGTATCAAATCCTCATTCCTGGTTTGATAGAGAAGGGACGGTAACCAGGCAAAGGGGCATGCCAGCTGGGTCTGTTCTTTCTATCAGAAAAGCATGGGTTTTCCTCGAAGCCCCACCCAGCAGATTTTTGCTTGCTTCTAATTAGCCAGAACCAAGTCTTAGCCTTTCCTGGACCAATTGTTAACAAGGAGGATTACACAGCCTTTGGACAAATCAAGATTTATGCCCAGGGCTCAGGAGGGGGTCTCCCTTCCTGAGAATCCTAACAGGAAAAAATGGGGTGGGGGTAGGTGGGATGGGTGTTCCCAGAGACGGGACGTTGCTATGGGCTTTGTGGAAAGCGCGATGATTTCATCCTCGGGGCGGGCTCTCACTGGCCCGTTCCTCTTGCCTGGTGACTGGCTCAGGCATGAGCGCTTGGCCTAAATAGGGTCGGAAGATGCAATGCGTGATGAGGAGAAGAGGAGGCTCCTCTTCCTCTGTGAAGCGGGTACTCAAACGTGATGCCCAGCGCAGTGGCAACCATTTTGTTGCCCGGAGGGAAGCCAGACCCAGAACGAAGCTGGCACGTCCGTCCACTGCACAGAGGAGGGAACAGAGATCCGAGGAGAACGCCCGGAAATGGAGCCGAGCTCCTGAAATAACCATACCTGAGGGCCTTGGGACTTCTAGAATTCTCCCTCACAAAGGCCAGCACGCATACCCTTTCGGTCTATAGACTGGCTCCGTTGGGCTTTCTGACATAACGAAAAGAACGGTAAGTGATAGAGATGCAAATAGGAACTTTGAAAAAAACAGAAAAGGTATGCGGTTAAATAAGTTTGAAGAACCGGGTTAGACGAAGTGTGACAAACTTTTTTTTTTTTTTTTTTGGCCCGAGTTAGACTCTTCCATGTGCTACTATGTAATGCGAAGCTTCCCCAGGGTAAGACCTCACATAGAATTTCCGGAACCTATGT
The DNA here is from genome assembly GCA_004024585.1 of Paradoxurus hermaphroditus. Lineage (NCBI taxonomy): Eukaryota > Metazoa > Chordata > Mammalia > Carnivora > Viverridae > Paradoxurus > Paradoxurus hermaphroditus. Next base: position 12,923 of record PITB01026817.1, read on the forward strand.
CCCCAGAATCCTTTTATCGGTGGACTTGGGCCATCACGGAGAAATGCTGTCAAGCCTGACCCTTACCTCGGAAACCTTGGCTTTGAACTTGCCATGAGGCACACAGTCAACGGAGACAGAGCGGGGAGGAGAGTCGAGACGGGGTAAAGGTTTCAGTTCCCCAAATTTCTCCCCGAATGGTCTGCGAGTTTCATCCTGAGGAGGGCCGGTGTTGACGAGGTGACACACAGATGTTAACTGGAATTGGGGACCGAGGACATTCCGGGCCACTCGGAATGGTCGCGGGAGCCTCCGCTGGGCAGGGCAGGTAGAGACACCCAGTGACTCCCGTCCTGCGTCTGCTTGGCCTCCGGGGTAGCTTCTGGTGGGGGGGGGGGGGACACCTTCTCCCAGACCACAGCTGTGTCACCTGTGAAAGGGGACAGAACCAGGCTGCCGGTGACGCCCTTCCCAGCGGCCTCTAGGCCGCGGGCAGGGCTGAGTGCAGGAGAAGGCTTGGTGAACGCTTCCTCGGTGCCAGGCCCCCTGTGGCAGCCTGGAGAGACGGAAAAATAAGACACTTAACTCTGCCTTCCAGGAAGCCATGGCGTGTGTGCGTGGTTCGTAGCATTAAGACCCAACTGGAGATGAAAAAATAGGTTTTAACCTGTCTGTCCACCCCTTTCCGATTACTGTTCGTCCTCGGATGCCGCGGTCCTAAGGCTGTATTTGGGCTCAGCGGGGCAAGAGCGCCCTGATGTCTTAGGGACGCCTGCCACGGACGGCGGGGAGGGACACGTGTGCCCCGCTGGAGACGAGGGCGTTGAGACTGGACGTGGCGGACCAGTGGGGGTTTGCCCGGTATGGAAAGGTAGAAAGAAGACTCCGGGCTGCTGACATAGTTTTCAGACAGTCCCCTCTGCTGCTGTGAGTGGGGCGGACAGGAGAGGGTGGGACAGAGACAGATGCCCGGGCAAAGAGCCCGCAAGAGCCAGCCAGGTGGAGGGCGGGGGCAGTGCTGGGAAGGCAAGGAGGTGGGGGGGATCGGGTCCTCTTGGAGAGGTTGGCTCCTCTCTCTATGCGGGTTCTCGGGGGGCGAGGTGGGGCCGCCTGGTGCTGCAGGGACCAGCTTCTCCCGATGAAACTGCCATGGACCCTGGCCAATTGTGAGGAAACCAAAGATCGGGCTTGCCGCCGCGGAGCTGGGCCGGGGGAGCAGCCCTGAGCCTGCCACCCCTGCCGGGCTCCCCGGGCCCAGGAGCCTGCCCCGCCAGCTCCGCGACAGTCACCGGCGGCGGCGGGCCGCCCGGCGGGATCCGCTTGACTTCTGCGCCTCTGGGCGGGGACTCCCTGACAAAGCCTTCCAGGTGCTCATCAGCCTTCACAACAAGCAGCGATGACAATCAGGGGTCTCCCAACTTCGGCCGAGCCTTCAGAATGCACCCCGACTCTCAAACGTGCCGTGGCCTCCGCGGCCATCACCTCCACTTGGGGCGCCACAATGGCACCTGGACAGTCACGGGGAGACTTCCTGCCGGCCTCCCTGCCTCACCTGGTTCCGTCCCGTCTGCTCTCCGCATAACAGCCAGGGGAATCCCGTTAAAACAGAAGTTCTGTGATGCCATTCCTCTGGTTAAAATCCTCCAAAGGCTCCCGTTTCATTCACGGTTGAAGTCAGAATCCTTACATTAATCGGGCGCCTGGGGGGCTCAGTCGGTTGAGCATCTGACTTCGGCTCAGGTCATGATCTCACAGTTCGTGAGCTCAAGCCCCACGTCGGGCTCCGTGCTGACGGCTCAGAGCCTGGAGCCTGCTTCGGTTTCCATGTCTCCCTCTCTCTCTGCCCCTCCCCCTCTTCCATTCTGTCTGTCTCTCTCAAAAATAAATAAACATTAAAAAAAATATCCTTACATACACAATCATCTCCTTCCCTCCTGGCGGCCCTCGCCTCCCGCTTACCTCTCCGACATTATTTCCCATCATTCTTGATCACTCAGCTTTGACCACCCTGCCTTTCTCGATTTCCCACTAATGCTGTGAGCATTCATGCCCCAGGACCTTTGCACTGGCTGCTGTTCTGCCTGGAATGCTCTTCCGGGTAATCACAGGGCATTACCTCCTTTAAGTCTTTGCCCAAATGTCACTTTCTTATTGAGGCCTCCCTGAACAACTTTCTAAGATCGATCCCCCACTTCTACCCCTCCTGACCCCTCCTGAATTTTGTCTCCAAAAGATAGAGCACCTCTATATACTATATGTTTTATTTATTTATTACTCTCTCCCCTTCGGTGTGTGCTCCGTGAGACGCCCTCGTCCTTTTGCTGACTACTGAGATCCCAGTACCAAGAACACTGTCCGGTACGGCTCTCTGGTGCTCTGTGTCTTTGTAGGTGAGTGAAAGACGGACATCCTTGACCGCCATGTGTCCGGCACTGGTCTTCAGCCCTTTCCGCAAATCTGGGAAGCCTGCCCTCTGCATTCTGATTCTCGTTTCTACTTTATTCAGTTTGGAGAAGTTTTCATGACCCATCGCCAAGTTCACTTTCCTCTTTTCAGTTCATTCTGCCCCTAATCTCTCCACAAGAACCCTTCCTTCCTGTCTGATACCGTATTTCTCATGTTAGCACAGTTCTAGAATTTCCAGTCTGCTCTTTGCGTTTCGGGGTTTCCTTCTCTCTTCTCAACTCCCTGTCTGATGGTGCCGGTTGCCCGCCTTTCCCACTAGAGCTTTTCTTTCCTTTTTTTAACTTTTTTTTTAGCGTTTTTATTTTATTTTTGAGAGACATAGAGACAGAGCGTGAGCAGGGGAAGGGCAGAGAGAGAGGGAGACACAGAATCCGAAGCAGGCTCCAGGCTCTGAGCCGTCAGCACAGAGCCCGACGCGGGGCTCGAACCCACGGACCTCGAGATCATGACCTGAGCCGAAGCCGGCCGCTTAGCCGACTCAGCCACCCAGGCGCCCCCACTAGAGCTTTTCATTGTTGCTTTTTTTCATAGTTATTTTCAAGTCCTCATTCGCTAGTAGGTGATCATTCATTGAGGACTCTGCGTCAGGCATTGGGCTAGTGACTTTTATCTCTTCGACACGTTGATTCGGAGAAGAAATTTGAGGTTGGATACTAGGTGATTTGGCCCCGGTCCCCTGGCCAGGATGTAAGGGTTCCCACCCCAGACGGGTCCTGGAATTTTTGTTTTATCCCCCTCCGTTAGCCCGACTTCAGTCATGAGCTTGCAGAGGGCTGGACTCAGCTCACAAATTTGTCCACCAAGAAGGATCCAGGTGGCCTGTCCCCATGGCACCTCAGTGTGGCCAGGTCTCTGAAGAGTGGAGCCAGCTCAGATTCTAGCCCCTCTGTTTGGCCCTACAGACGCCCACCATCTGGCCCCATCCGCCTTTCCCTCCCACCCCCACGGCTTCCCAGCAGGGCGCCAAGCTGGCCCCCTCTTCCACCTCGCCCCACCCGAAACCTTGTTCTCTGTCGCTCGCATTCACGGATTCACTCATTTACTAGTTGACTCAGTAAACAGGGTGGAAGACCACAGCTTCTGGAGCCCGGCCGCCGGGTTCGAATTCTGGTCTTTTGCTTGCCTGCGGCGTGATTTCAGCGAACCACCCCCCTCTCAGGTCTCGCTTTGCTCATCTGCAAAGTGGGCACGACGGGAGGGCCTGTCTCGGAAAGCTGCTGTGACGATTGAGCAAGTCAGGCTAGAGCAGGGCCCAGGGCCTGGCACTCAGCCAGCTCTCCGTGTCAAAGATTGGAGGCCGTGACATGGGGACTCAGAGGTGACTCAGACACGGCCCTGCCCTCTGACGTCTCCCATCCCGAGAGCATCAGACGCGTGAACCCAAGCCCTGCGGTCAGGGCTAGAGATGGCTTCCGCAAGGGGCCCCTCCTTTGCCCGCCCTCCTGGCCGCTTGGCCACTCGGATGGACAGACAGAGGCACTGGGTTGTGAAAAGTCCAGCTGGCCAGGCCGTGGAGGGAGCCCCCTCCCGCCAGGCCTTCCCCTGCCCCCCCCCACGTCCCCCCCGCCCCAGCCAGCACGTCTGCTCTCAGAGGCCAGAGAGGAGACCAAGCCTGTGAACGCACGGCCGCGACCGAGGCCACGCCCGCAGACAGATGCACGGAAGGGGCGCACGTTCGGACAAACGGATGACGGCAGGCCTAACGTACTGACAGCTCACGCATCGCTCTTGGCATGAGCCAGGCGCCGTTGGGACATTTCACATATGGTAGTTTATTCGGGCCTCACGGCCACCTGATGCAGTACATCTCATTAGTAGCCCCGTTTTCCTGGGGGGGGGAAAGCGAGGCAGAGAAGGCTTAGGTAATTTGTCCAAGGCCATTCTAGGTCAGGGACAGAACCTAGGCTCCACCCCCACGAGGCACATAGGCAGCGACACACGGGGACACCCATACGTGCCCCCTGACAGACATGGAGCCTTTCTGGGACGCACGATCACAGGGGGGTGGGGGGGCAAGACGAGGCTGCCCACACTCACGCCCAGAAGTGGGGGGCTAAGTAGACCCCCACTTACCTCCAGTCGCCCACCCAGGCTGTGTGGCCGAGGTGCTCAGACACACTCTCAGGACGCACATGTTGTGTGCACACGAGCCTGCCCACCCCCCTGCCCCCACCCCTTCAACACCCACAGATGCGGAAACCAGAGCACGTGGATTCCCACTGACTCCGCACGGGCTGCTCCCCTAGCAGCGCCCCCGGGAGGGTGGGCTCCACCCCTGTGGTCACCTCAGGGTGCCTGGCGCCGGGCCTGGCACCTCGGTGGCTCTCAACCCGTTCCGCTGTCCTCCGGGACTGTCAGGCCCGACATAGTGCTTCCGGCCAGCCACAGTGGCCTCCTTCCTAGTGCCGCGGACACCCCAGGGACACGCCTGCCTCAGGGCCTTTGCCGGCTCTCTTCCCCACTTCCCTCCTTCAGGTCTTCATTAATAGGCCACCCTCCCAGTGAGGCTCTTGGGGCTCTCCCTACTTGCTACCCCTCCTCCACGTACCCCCTCCTGCCCTGCCGGCCCCGCCCTGTCACCCTTTTACCTGTATACGTAGCATTAGTGCCCAACGGACAAGTTCCATTCACCAGTTTACAGGTTGTCTCGCCCCCTAAAGCGTAAGCCCCATGAAGGCGGGATTGTTTCTTCACTCGGGTGTCTCTGAGCCCAGAGCCGTGCCTGGCGGGCAGAACGAGGTTCACCGTGACATAGGGGTGGTGGTAGCAACACCCCCCTACGTGCGGGTCGTTGGAAGGTTAGGTGAGAGAATCACAACAGGGAGGCTTAATACAACCTCGGACCTTTTTTTAAAAAGTCCCACGGGTGCCAGGGGCCTGACCCCGTTCTCCACTGCAAGACTCAGGCGGTACCTGGGAGGACCGAGTAAGCCACGGAAGGTCCAGGCCCCGCAGCCCCTTACGCCCGCTCCCCTAGGTTCACCGCTGTAGGCCTGGCGGGTGCCCTTCCAGGCCTTTCCGGCGTATTTATGTCCACACGGATATAACAAATACTGCCCGACAGCGGGGTCCTCTGGGCTTCCTTCGAAAACGGCTTAGTGAGCACCTACTCTGTACAAGGTGGGGTTCAAGGGCCTGCGAAAGTGAGACTTCACCTTCTGGAGCTGGCACCCTGGCAGAGGAGGCAGGGGTGACTGTAAAGAAGTGCTTCGGGGAGTGATAGATGCCACCAAGAGCCACAAACCCAGGTAAAGGGGGAAGGAAGGGCAGGGGGCTGGGGGCCGCGAGTCCGCGGGGTCGGGGGGAGCTTGAGGAGCGGACGTCTGACCTGAGAGCCGGCGGACCAGGAGGAGGCCGCCCTGGCGAAATCTGGGGCAGAGCCTTCCCGGCAGAAGGGACAGTGGGTGCCAAGGCCCCGAGGCCGGCGTGAAATTAGTGGGTTGGAAAAAGAGCAAGGCGGCCTGTGGGGCTGGAGTGGAGTGAGGAGGGGGGGTGTGGAGCGGGGTCAGAGAGCTCGGGGCGCGGAGCACAGGGCAGGGGGCACCGGGGGGAGGGGGGGCCATGGCGAGGGAGGGGTGATGAGAGCCGCAGGAAGGCGCTGAGCAGAAAAGAGGCCTGACCTACCATGGAGTCTGCCTACGTGGTTGTGCGTGTGTGTGCGCGCGCGCGTGCGGGTTTTTATGGGATAAAATAAACCCGACGTGAAAGTTCTTCACCATTCCTGAGTGTAAGGTCGGGGGCATTCATACCAGCATCGGGCCACCCCCGCCGCCAGAACTTTCCATTTCCAGAACTTTCATCTTGCGAATCCGCGACTCGGTCCCGCAGAAGCACTGATGGCCCGTGTCGCCCCTCTCCCCGCCACCCCCCTCCCGGCGGCCACCTTTCTGCTCCCCGACTTTCCCGTTTGACTACTCGGGGCGCCCCATGGAAGTGGAATCGTACAGCGTCTGTCTTTTTGCGGCTGGCGCGTTTCACGGAGCACAGGGCCTCCTCCGGGTCGTGGCGGGCGTCAGGACGTCCTTCCTTTCAAAGGCTGAGTAAGACTCCCTCGTGCGTCTACACCGCGTTTTCTCCAGCCGTTCACCCAGCAGCGGGCACTCGGGGCTGCTTCTGCCACCTGGCCGTTGTGACTCATGCTGCTGTGAACCTAGTTCCCGCTCTCGGTCCTTCTGGGTTTACGCCCGGAAGCGGCATTGCTGGGCCCTGCGGTCCTTGTCTATGCTAGCGCTGTACTGAGGGACTTCCGGGGCCGGGGTTGGGGGGGGGAGGGACCCCAGGGGAGGGCGCGGTGGGGAGCCCAGCAGGGTGCTGCCCACTTCCACGGTGTCCCCAGACCTCTCTGCAGCGGCGCCCGGAGGCCGGCCTGTCCCCTTGGTGATGCAGGGCACTGTGACTCCCATGCTTTCACCTACCTCATCCCAGCCCCGGGAGTCAGGGGAACGAGGCTTCGGATCCCCTTTGAACGAATAAGGATGAGGCTCTGGGCAGCGATTGGGGGGTGGGGGGCGGTCCTCAGCCAGTTGCCTGAACCCCGGCCTGCCTCGGAGGGGACTGGGGTGTGGGGTCGGACCACGTCAGTGCGAATCCCCCTCCGGTTCCCTGCTCCCCCCACGCAGGGCTGGGCGGCCGGAGAGCTCGCGGCCAGAGAGGTTCTGCTCATCTGTGCCGAGACCCCGATGGGCCTAAAGTCCAGCCCCGGGCGTCCCAGGGCCCGGCCAGCAACGGGACGCAGCACCCGAACGAAAGGCTTGCCGCCTGGGAAATCCATTCTGTCACCCGAAGCTGAGGGGGCTCGCCTCTGGGGGCCACCGGCTGCCCTGTCTCGAGGCTGCGGTGTCTCTGAACAGGTGCAGGAGCCCCGAAACCGTGCACCCCTCTCTGGGCCTCCTGAGGCCCCGTGAGACCGGCCTGAGGGCACCACCCCGCCCCCCGCCCCGGCCACAGGCCGATGGAAGATACCTGCTGAGGAAAACGAACGAGGGAAACGAGGATTCGCTGAGTTCTGTCGTGCGCACGCCCAACCCCGTCCTGACATCCCAGGGACCAGGGTCTAGTCGGGCCACCAGCAGGCGCTCGGGGGGACTTGCCCAAGCCACGCTGGGAGAAAGGGCTGGAGGGGGGCCATCCTGGCTCCGAAGCTCTGCTTGCCTCCCTCCCCCACGCCTCCCCTTTGCACCCGAGGGCAGCAGGGGTTGTGACAGAGCCACAGGAAGAAGTCCCTTCCAACCTGGCCCAGGGTCTGTCCTGAGTGAGGGCGCAGTTTCTGTGGCTTCTCTTCCAAGGGACAGTGTTCCCCTCCTCCCTGCTGTCTTTTTTTTTTTTGGCCGATGAAAGTTTAGGGGATAAAAGGAGGGAATTCTGCTTGCTTGGTCCAGGTCTCCCTGGGCAAATGGGGACGGGGACAAGGCCTGACCTGAGCTCGCGCCCTCCTCCACTGGTTCCCCTCCCCCCTAGAAGCATCGCGCGTCCTCTCTCCCTCCCTCCTCATTTTGTTTTATTGTCTCATTGGCGAGTCTCACGATTCCAAATGGCTGTGTGTGTGTGTGTGTGTGTGTGTGTGTGTGTGATCTCCCCAGCTACATCGCAAGCTTCTCGAGAGCACCCCTCGTGAGCTCGTGTCTCAGAAGAGATCTCTGGCACACG
>PITB01026818.1:0-20996 GCA_004024585.1 Paradoxurus hermaphroditus
TCTACTACAAAGCGGTAGTCATAAAGACTGTATGGTATTGGCACAAAAACAGACACATAGACCAATGGAAAGAATAGAGGACACAGAAATGGACCCACAAGCATATGGCCAATTAATCTTTGAAAAAGCAGGAAAGAGGATCCAATTGAAAAAGGACAGCCTCTTTAAAAAAAGGTGCTGGGAGAACTGGACAGCAACATGCAGAAGATTGAAACTAGACCACTTTCTTTCACCACTCACAAAAATAAACTCAAAATGGATGAAGAACCTGAATGTGAGACAGGAAACCATCAAAATTCTAGAGGAGAAAGCAGGAAAAAACCTTTTTGTTCTGAGCCTCAGCAATTTCCGATGGGACACATCTCCAAAGACGAGGGAATTAAAAGCAAAAATGAACTATTGGGACCTCATCAAGATAAAAAGCTTCTGCACGGCAAAGGAAATAACCAACAAAACTAATAGACAACCGACGGAATGGGAAAAGAAAATTGCAAATGACATATCAGATAAAGGACTAGTATCTAAAATCTGTAAAGAACTTACCAAACTCCACACCCGAAAAACAAATAATCCAGTGAAGAAATGGGCGGAAGGTTTGAATAGACACTTCTCCAAAGAGGACATCTAGATGGCCAACAGACACACGAAATGATGCTCAAAGTCACTCATCATAGGAAATACAAATCAAAACCACACTGAGATACCACCTCACACCGGTTAGAGTGGCTATAATGAATAAATCAGGAAACTATAGATGCTGGTGGGGATGTGGAGAAGCAGTCACCCTCCTACACTGTTGGTGGGAATGCAAACTAGTGCAGCCACTCTGGAAAATGGTGTGGAGGTTCTTCAAAAAATGAAAATAGAGCTACCCTATGACCCAGCAATAGCAGTGTTAGGAATCTACCCAATAGACTCAGGAGTTCTAATGCATAGGGGCACATGTACCCCAATGTTCATAGCAGCACTTTTGACAATAGCCAAATCATGGAAAGTTACTAATTGTCCATCAACTAGAATGGATAAAGAAGATGTGGTGTATATATAGACAGCAATGAGGAAGAATGAAATCTGTCCATCCAACATGGATGGACCTGGAGGGTATTATGCTAAATGAAATAAGTCAATCAGAGAAAGACTGACCATATCTTTCCACGTATAGGTGGATTTTGAGAGAACTAGCAGAAAACCATGGGGGAGGGGAAGACGAAAGAAAAAAAGACACAGAGAGAGGGAGACAAAACATAAAAGTCTCTGAAAGACTAAGAACAAACTGAAGGGTGAGGGGGTTGTGGGAGGGGGGAGAGTGGGTGACGGGCACGGAGGAGAGCACTTATTGGTATGAGCACTGGGTGTTGTATGAAAACTAAGTTGACAATAAATTATTAAAAAAAAGAGTACCAGCACATTATATTATGAATATGATAAATGAGTTTACATGTAATGAGTTTAGAATTGTTTTTGGTACAGTGTAAGCTGTCATTGCAAATTGGTTCTGGTTAGACAAAGCAATGGAATAAAATATAGAATCCAAAATCAGACACAAGGTACCGGAGTCAAGTTCCAGCTGAGTCCAGGGGTCACTGAAGGATGGACAGTTAGGTGAAAGGAACGAGAGAGGCACGAGATGTGGTCTGATCACCAAGCAGGCATCTCTGGTTAGTCTGGCATCTCTCTCTGCCCTGCTGGTCTCAGTGTCTTTATCTAAAAGTAGTGAGTGATGTTGCAGCAATAAGTGACTCCCCATTAGTAAGCATAGTTTGACCAATAATGTGTTTTTTAAGCAAAGCAGGGGCGTTTTCCTCAATCTTGCAAGTTGTTTTCAAGTTAATTAGCATATAAATTTAAGGCAAGGAGGGGAGAACAGGGTGTTACCTAGGCCTGCTTATGTTGATTATCTATAAACAGGCCAGGAGTCATTCTGTCTATTCTTCCATCTTTAGTGGAGAAGGTGCAACCCATCCAGCAAGGACAGAATTCTCAACACTTGTCTTTTGTTTGTGAATGAGTGAATTTACATAATGGGAGCCTAACATTTACACAAATCACACCAATATTCAGCGAGCTCATAATTGTTATCAATTTGTGCAACCCATCCCCAAGATGCAACTTTAAGATTACTTCTTGCCAGGCTACTCTTATTCAGATGTAATCCATCAAAGCATTATGCTCCAGGTCCTTCCCTTTTATCTAAATGCCATAAAACAAAAGAGCATTACATTGCTTGGGGCCATTGAGAGTAGCTCAATAAATCCAAGCCTGAAAAATTATTTAGAAGGAGGTAAGACTAGGTAGGGGTGCCATTTTGGCAGGCAGGAGCTTTTCTTCAACAGCCTTTTCCACACAGGGAGGGGTCTCAACCTGTGAGCCCAAAATGGCTCCCCACGACAAGGTATATATGATAATTAGTATACAATTAAGATCTTCTCAAATTGATGAGGGAAGAGTTATATTTGAGAGTAATCTCTAGTCACTTAAAAATGAAAGATTCATACATATTGCAAACTTATATTAAAGTAAATTTTTTGGGAACTAAAGATTTAAATTAAAAAACTACAGAAATATTAGAAGAAAACATAGGCATCATACAGAATTACTCACATAGGAACATATTTAGAGCTTAAATAACAAGACTGTAACAAGATCTACAATCAATATTAAGTGTATAGATAATATATCAATCCACACAAGCAATAATACATGTTTTTCAGGAACACATACAAATCAAAGAATATACAAAAAAACCCCAGAATGACCATGGAAAGTCCAGGAAAATTAAAGCAAGGAATAGGGAGGAGTGCTGAAAATTATCTATTAAGATTAAAAGGAAAATACAAATTGCAAATAATAAATGTAAAAATGATTTAAATAGTTTAGTTTAAATTTTAAGTACCTTTTTATCTTCTAGTAAATATCTTAAAAATAAAATTATTTATAATTATGGTATTCAATGTCTGTTTGGCAATGTAAATAATCAGTATTACCTTTCACATATGTTCTTCTTGATCAAGAATATACAAATTCAAGGTAAATACAAGGGTACATATAAATACAAGGGTAACATGAATTGTTTAATATTATGAAATGCTCCTCAGCTGCCTTGTACAACAGTTGTAAATATCACATGGAGCCATGAAAAAAACACGAAGAAAAGCCAGTAAGTGGATGCTCTGCATTACCAGAATAACTTCATTATTCTGAAGCGTCTTGTGCAGTTATTATACTTGAGTGGAAGGATTGAACAACTTGTCTTCTTCTTTTACCTAAGCCCTTCCACTGTGCGTATTCTCCTGCACATGGAAGCATTTCATTATCTGTTTACAATCTTGGAAACTGCTGACTCACAGTCCTTCAGAATATTCAGATACAGTCAACTTTTATTTGAAGAGAAATAGCAAAGATGTGGAGAAGTGTTTCTATGCATCCTGAAAGGTGTTAGCTGACAGTGTGGATATTTAGAGTTTAGGGTTTATGGGTTGTTTACCAGCAATGAACACTAGTATATCTGTGTATATGCACGCGTGTGTGTAGTGTTGGATTTGTATATCTATATGTGTGTGTGTGTATATATATATACATACACATGTATATATATGATGTAGGATTATTCTATATATAAATATATAATTGCCCATGACATTAAACCCTACTTGCCTGGGACTAAGTAACTTTGGTTTTATGACGTTACCCATTTCACCTCATCAGTTCAGGGCAGAGGAAAGAGATTGGTTTGTTACCAAAAATCTGAGGCTTGGCAAAGTAGGAATGTATGAGGTTAAGGAAATAACAATTTCTGACAAGGAAGAAGTATCTATTTGAGATAGCAGAACACAGTGTGAGGCCAGAAGGAATGTAATAAACTGCAGAAAAAGAGAGACTAGGATGTCAGCAGGGAACCTCACTTCCTGTCCTTGGTTTGTTTGTTTTTTAAATTCTTTTTAATGTTTATTTATTTTTGAGAGAGGAAGACAGAGTAAAGTGGGGGATGCGCAGAGAGAGAAGACACAGAATGTGAAGCAGGCTCCAGGCTCAGAGCTCTGAGCTGTCAGCACAGAGCCCCATGTAGGGTTCAAACTCACAAACCGTGAGGTCATGATCTGAAGTCACAAGCTTAGATTGAGCCACCCAGGCAACCCCCTGTCCTCTGTTCTTGAATTCTGCCCAGAAAGAAGTCACAGCCAAACTCTCCTAAACAAGCATTTATTAGCAGCCAAAGTGAAAGTGCACTGGAAGGGAAAGGAAGGTAGAACAGGCTCTGAGAGGGGGAGGGGAGGGGGAGAGGGAAAGAGGGAGAGAGAGAGAAGAACCCATTGTGTCTGGTACTTCCACCTTTTTAGCTATAGTTTCTTCATGGTTCCTTTGGTTCCACTCTTCCTTCCACCCCCCCTCCCACCCGCTTCCATATTTAGTCTCTGAACACTTTGGATGTTTTCCTTCAAATCTCGTGAGAATCCACGGAGGGGAGTCTCCTAAAACCGAAATGTAAATGTATTATAATGAAACCAAGGGTCCTTTGAGGACTGTGGGTACAGGGAGTGTGCGTGTGCTTTTCTCTCAAGAATTTCCCAAGCTATTTGTGCTCTGGAGATGGGTGGTGGGTTCCAGGCTTTTCAACATTTGGAAAAACCCCTTCCCTACTCATGTCTGGCTAACTGCCTACCCTGTCAAGAAGACTAGAAGTTCTTTCTTGAGGAGGGTTCTAAGTAATTAAAAAATAAACCAAAAAACAGAAACAAAAACTGGAATTTCAAAGACTGATGAAAAGCAAGCAAGTTTGGGAGATACTGTGAAAAAAATGACCATGGCTTGAAAGCAGAATTTTAGAATCTTACATCTTGGAGATGAAATATATTTTATTGCAAATGAAGATATATAATTTGATAGGTGAAACAGTATGGGGATGATGCCTGGCCTTAAAAGGGTCACTGTCTTGGATGGATGTCATCAAGGATAATATCTGGGAAGGGAAAAAGAAGGCTGAATCTCCTGCTAAAATAAATTAAGTAGGCAAAAAGGAGTTTAGTAGTGAAAGAGAAAGAATAGTCTCTGCAAATTATGGATAATAACAAGTAGGGAAAGACATTGTTGGAAAACAGCCAGAAGCGACAGGTTATTTGTAAATTAAGAAAACTACAGAAAAGATCAGATGCATATTAGTGGAGCGGATTTTAAAAGGAATTTTTTCTTCTGATGTATTTGGGTTGCAGTACTGAGAGTAGAAAGCAGTTTTAAAAGCAAGGAGGAAAGACGGTGGAAAAACAACAAGTGCAATTGTGCAATTAGGAAAGCAATATGAAAGGGAAAGAATCGGTTGCAAAGCTCCTGAACATCAATCCAAGTTCTGGTTGGTTACTGGTAGAGGTAGAGCAATGAAAAATCCACCAATATAGTCAAGAGTAGACTGCTGTAAAATATAGCCCTATTCTATTAAAAAAATTTTTAACGTTTATTTATTTTTGAGAGATACAGAGACAGAGCATGAGCAGGGGAGGGGCAGAGAGAGGGAGATACAGAATCTGAAGCAGGCTCCGGGCTCTCAGCTGTCAGCACAGAACCCGACACAGGGCTCGAACTGGGGCAGGGGCGAGCCGGTGCGCCTGTGCGGGAGCCACACTAGTAGACAGGCGGAGAGGCAGGTCTCGGGAAAGAGCACTGGAAATTAGCCCCGCAGGTCTGCGGAGGTGGGACGGATGGAAAGTTCTCCGCACTCCACTGAGGGGCGCCCAGAAACTCTTACCTGTCACAACCGATGGAGTCCCTGGGTGGCTCAGTTGGTTAAGCTGAGACTTCGTTTAGGCTCAGGTCACGATCTCATGGTTTTGTGAGTTCCCGCCACGCATGGGGCTTCCTGCTGACACTAAGGGGCCTGCTTGGGATTCTCTCTCTCTCTCTCTCTCTCTCTTTCTGCCTGTCCCCTGCTCATGCTGTCTCTCTCAAAAATAAACTTAAAAAACACACAACAAAACAAACAAAACTGTTGGAGTCCTCGAGGACCAGAGAGGCGGAGAGGGCCAGTTGAACTCACTCAGGGTCCAAGCTCCGCTCTGCTGTTCCTGGGTTGCAGACCCACAGGCACCCGGCCAGCCAGTCGGCCCAGGGGTCTGGGGTGAGGGTGGATCCGCGGAAGGGAGGGAGGATAAGCTACTTGGGGAGGGCGAGGGGCTACAAAGAGAGGGATGCACATGGAGGCTTGGGGGCAGTTCTACGGTTGGGAGGGGGTTGTGGGGGAAGATCTGCAGGGGCGGGGTTGGGAGCAGGTAGCAGGTGGGAAGGCCTGCCCGGGCGGGGTGGTCCCCGGGGGTGGGAGGAGGGCTGGCCTGCGGTGGCGGTGGCGGGAGGGCACCGGGAGGTTGGGAGGTAGTGCACAGCCCAGGCTGCCTGGGGGCGGAGCGCGGCGCCGGCTAGTTCCCGCTGTGTCCCCCGCCTGGCGGCTGCTGCCCAGCCACCTCTGAGAAGTTGGCGCTGGAGCAGCTCGGCGCCGGGTAAGGTGGGCTCTGGCCCGGGCGACCCTCGGAGCACGCACGCCCGCGACAGCCGCGGGAGGTGCGGAGAGGTCCCGCGGCTGTGGCCTCTTTCCCAGCCCTGGCCCCACCTTGCAGCCCCGACCTCTTGAGTTTCCTCACTTTTTCGAATTTTTCTCTAGGACCTTCATTCAGGTTCCCTCGAGGTTCTCCTTCGTCTCTTTTGTCTTTCCGCGGAAAATCTTTGAGCGTCCGCTGATCTCATTCGATCTCCCAGGACTCTTCACGCCCACAGTGAGGAGCCGAGTGGCGTCCAGAGGGTTGTGTGCGCATTTCTTCCCGGGTCTGTCTTCTCTAATCACTGGGCTTCATTTTATTTTCTGTCAGATTTCCTGAGAGAAAACAGTTGCGTTCTACCTTCCCGACTCTGCCTAACGGAATACTCACGAAGCCCCATGGTAAAGCTAATGAAGCTTCTGGAGGCAACGAAGATGTTTTACTGATTCTGGCAACTCCTCCATTTGTTCAGAAAATATTTGTTGAGTACTCCATGTGGTTCAGGCGCTGCTCTGGGGATGACACATCCACACCCCATGCAGAGTGCTTCCCCCTCCTAGAAGCTTTGCACCCTCCCCACCTCCACCCCTGCTTTGCTAGGCCACCCTGGTTCTGCCTACCTCGGACTCATAGAACTTTTAATACATGAAGGAAAGAGCATTTGCTCCAGAGTGAGCAGCATAAAGAAAATTACGGGCCACACAAAGATGAGTGTGTTCTGGGAGCTAATACGATGGTGTCCTGCAGTAGCAGAGAAGTAGAAAACTGGGTTAGGGATAGAAATTGGGAACCCGCTACAAAGGAAGTCCTACATTCAAGGCGTGTTCTCTCCTAGGTAGCACATTATTAGGGTTCATCCCTTAGCAATAGAAAGTCTCTGGCAAATTTCCCAGAGATTATCCTCTATTCTGTGAAATTTGCTGGATTGAGGCTTGATCTTCTCTAAAACATAACTGATGTCAGAAAACCCAGTTATTATCAGGAGGCTCTTGGTTGCAGCTGCCCTCCCTCCAGTCAGTAGACATGGCCTTGAGATGTTGTCTGTCGTGAGTCCAAGTGGTGCAGAAGCCAAGAGACAGCTATGCAGAATTCTGCCTTCCAGTGAGGCCACCTCTATCCTACTCACTGTACTCCATGGCCAAGACCTCACTCAGCTCTTGCCTCCTTCTCTGCCTCCAGGGTCTCTGATTCCCATTCTGTCTTCTCTGTTTAGCATGCTGACCTTCTTGTTGAGACCTGTGGGCATTCTGTGCCTGTCTTCACAATTATTGGTAAAGGCTCAATTTGGAGGAGATCTCTCACCCAGGTATGTTTGAGAGGGAAGGGTTGAGAAGTTTCTCTTTGCACCGGAGGTGTGCTTAGGACCTCTGAAGGAAAGACCTTTTGATTTGCCCAAACTGTGTGCCATATGGGTAACATCTTTAGGGTTTCATGCACCTCCTTTATCTTTGCAGGATAATCAAGTTTACCTGACTATCTTCCACATAAAGAATCACAATGTGGGTCTGAAAGTTGAAAACTCAAGCTTCACAGTAGATGGCTCTTCTTTCCTGATCATAGCAGGTACTATTCATTATGTCCAGGTGCCCAGGAAATACTGGAGGGACCGCTTGCTGAAGCTGAAAGCCTGTGGCTTCAACACTCTTACCACGTGAGTGCTAGCCCCTAAGTAATTATTTCAAGAATTTATAGTTT
Source organism: Paradoxurus hermaphroditus (assembly GCA_004024585.1). Lineage (NCBI taxonomy): Eukaryota > Metazoa > Chordata > Mammalia > Carnivora > Viverridae > Paradoxurus > Paradoxurus hermaphroditus. Next base: position 8,214 of record PITB01026818.1, read on the forward strand.
GAATTTCTAGCTCCGAGACTTTATTAGACTAGTCTAAGGGTTGACCCTTTTAGTACCTTCTTAATTGTTCTTAGGATGTCTGAGTCTTCACTTAATATCTCCAGAATATCCTATTGGTAGAGTCTGCTCTGGTTGCTCTGAAAGAGATCCTTCTAAACAGGGTGCTTGTCACCTGCACACAAGAGTCTAACTTTCAGAGGCAGTGGCTGGTACAGGTGGCTGTGGGTCAGTGGTCTCTAACTACTGAACAAGTTCAGGTACAGCAGGCCTCTCTCCTCCTTGGATATCCTCTCTTGCCATAGGAGTCATAGTCCCATTGATGATTCTAGGATAGAATACTGTTCCAGAAAATGTTGTGTTTGAAGGTGAGTTTCATTGAGAACCAGGTCTGGCAAGTAATATAATTATTCTCATCCTAGAAGCTGAATTAACAAAAAGTAGTAATTTCTTTCTAGGTCTCTAAGCTCGGAAAGTGCTTATCCATTACTGTTTTGGTATCAGTTTTAGTTTTGTTCTCTTTTTCAATGGTTTGTTTTTTTAAATATAGGTTTAGAAGGAAAAAATATTTAAATGGAATTTGATTTGGTATATGATAAGAGTGATGTTTTAAAGTATTTACCCTCTAAACTGTCATAATGCCTTTTACACACATTATTTTTCCTCTTTCTTCCTCATTATTTTGTTCCTTTGTATAGCAGTGAACTGTTATTTACAAAAGTAAAAAGTGTCACCCTTATTTCATAAGCTATAAGACATTCTAAGTCTCTCAATGAGAAAGAGAACATTATCTCAGAATCAAGACAGGCTTATACTTTGGATAAATTTAGCATATAAAGACTGAATTATCTTAAATTTTCTTTTTTTGAGAAAGAGAGAGAGAGAGAGAAATTAAGCAGGCTCCATGCCCATCATGACCTCAGCTGAAATCAAGAGTCGGATATTTAACTGACTGAGCCACCTAGGCATCCCTGCATTGTCTTTTTAAAAAATAAATAAATAAATATTAAAAAAAAGAAAATTAGAAGTTAGTAAAAATGAATCAGCTAGTCTTTCAGGAACAAACCTAGAGTCTGACAAAATCAGATTTGGTGACTTTCAGGGAGTGAGTGAGTTCCAGAGAAATGGTGGAATGCCAGTCTCAACAAAGGGGAAGGGAGAAGAGACTTCGCAAAGTTAGGCTCCAGGAGAAGGATTCTGAAAGGAGTCTTAAAAAAGTGGGGACAACTTCTGGATTTATTGTTTCTGATGCAAGATTAGAAGAAGCAGGGTTAGCCAGGGTTGGGTACTGACATGAGGTGAGGGTAGTTTAATTTTTTTTTAGTGTTCATTTATTTTTGAAAGAGAGAGAAGGCAAGACAGAGCATGAGCAAGGGAGGGGCAGAGAGAGAGAGAGAGAGGGAGGCACAGAATCCGAAGCAGGCTTCAGGCTCTGAGCTATCAGCACAGAGCCCAACATGGGGCTTGATCCCATGAACCATGAGATCATGAGCTGAGCTGAAATTGGGTGCTTAACTGACTGAGCCAACCTAAGCGCCGTGGTGAGGGGAGTTTAGCAATTAGACTTCCCTAGAAGTAGATGGGTACAGCATAGAAGCTCTGGGGGTATCTTTGGCAAGAAAGCAATAATTACCAAAGAGGTGACATTTTATAACTGCTACACCGTCTTAGGAGCAATACTGTTTCCTATTAAATTTTCAGGGGGCTTTAATCTGTGTCTGCCTGCTAGTCTGAAAATTGCAGGGCTGGTTTTTCTTTTCCAATCAAGCTAATTTCCTTTCTTGAAATCTTAAACAGGTTTTCAGTCTTTAAACATTTTTACTATGGATTCACAAAAACTTAACCATCACTATCACAAAAACTTGACCAATGTTTGAGAATGCAATGATGGCTTTTAATTCCTGGCTATCATCCATTGCATTTTGTATTCTCTATTCATTCTTGTACTTTCGCAACACTTAATTATTTTATCTTTCTGTTCTAGTTGTGCTTGTTCCTTCTTTTTCCAAATATGATAGTGGGTTTCTAGTTTTATATTCTGTTTTAGTATCTGCTAGGCTAGGTTGCTTTCTCGGCCTTTTATTTCCTGCCTTAAGGAATTATTTTCTTTGCTATTTCTAAAAAAAAATTGTCTTCTTTTGGAATGCTGGAGTGTCTATTTCCTTTCTTCTATTAGCTTGAGAGGTATATACTTTTTTACTGGGTGGTCAAGAATTTGTAACATTCATCCTTGATTTTTCAACTAATTCTTATACTTTCACTTTATCATGTGAAGACATTAGAATGTTTTATCGCTAGTTATTTCTCTCTTAATGCGTATGCTATTGTTATGTATTTTAATTCTAAATAACAAGACTATTATTATTGCTGTTCTGGACTCTTTCTGCATGAAGAACACATTTTTGAATTTTCTGTAGTGTAAATTTTGGTGGTGACAAAGTTCTCAGCTTTTGTTTATTTGAAAATTTCTTCATTTTCTTTTCATTTGTGAGGAGTATTTTTACTGGTATAAAATTCTAGGTTGGCAGACGTTTTAGCATTTTGAAGATAATTCTGCTGCCTTCTAGCTTTCATTATCCCTTTGTAAAGTCAGCTGTCCATTTAACTGAAACTCGTTAGAGGACCATGTATCTTTTTCTGTACTTTGTGGAGTTGAAGAATTTCTTTTTTTTCCCAAATAGACACTCTGTTTTAGAGGAGTTTTAGGTTCACAGCAAAATTGAGCAGAAAGTACAGGGAGTTTTATCTCGGGGGAGGGGAGAGGTAATTACCAATGAGAAGGTTGAGTTAATTACCAATGGCCATGATTTAATCAATCATGCCTATATAATGAAGCCTCCATAACACCCTAACTGAAGGGATTTGGTGAACACATTAAAGTGCTGGGTGAGTGGTGTGCTCAGAGAAGGTATGGAAGCTCCATGTACGTTCCCTATACCTGTCCTGTGCATCTTTTCTATATAGCTGTTCCTGAGTTGTATCCTTTATGATAAACTCGTAAAGCTAAGTGTTTCCCAGAGTTTTGTGAGCAGTTTTAACAAATTATCAAACATGAAGAGGGAGTCATGGGAACCTCTGATTTGTAGCTGGTTGATCAGAAATAAAGATGACAACCTGGGGCTGGTATCTGAAATGGAGGAGTGAGGGAGCCATCATGTGGGACTGAGTTCTTAACCTGTGGGACCTGTGCTAACTCTGGGCAATTAGTTTCAGAATTGAGTTAAATTGTAGGACACTCACTTGGTATCTGCTCGAAATTGAAGAATTGCCTAGAGTGGAAAAACCTGTATAGATGCTGTCAGAACTGTTGTGAAACTAAAAGGAGATAAGTTTTCCTTGAAGCTGGCAATTCTTTTCTTTCAGCACTTGAAAAATATTGTGCTACTTCTTGCTGGTCTCCATAGAGTAGGGTTGTACTCTATGTCTCAAAATTCACTGTAATTCCCAGTAGGGTTCCTCTATAAGTAATCCATCATTTCTCTCTGCATGCTCTCAAGATTTTTCCTTTATTTTTGTTTTTTCTTTCTTTTTTTAGTGTTTCAATTAAAAAAGGCTTTAATTTTTAGAGTATGTAGTTTTACGTTTGTAACAAAATTGAGAGGAAGGCACAGAGATTTCCCATATAATACCAGCCCCCACCACTTCCAGAGCCTCCCTCACTATCAACATCCCCTATCAGAGTGGTATATAAGTTATAGTCAATGGATCTACATTGACACACCATCACTCAACCCAAGTCCATAGTTTATATTACAGTTCATTCTTGGTGTTATATATTGCGTGGGTTTGGACAAATGTATAATGATACATATCCATCGTTAATAGTATCATAGAAAATAGTCTCAATGTTTTGAAAATTCTTTGTGCTCCTTAGTTCCCTGCTAACTCCTGATCGCCAATGATTTTTTTTTACTGTGTCCATGGTTTTGCCTTTTCCAGAATGTCACATAATTGGAATCATACACTATGTGACCTTTTCAGATTGGCTTCTTTCATTTAGTGACGTGCATTTAAGTTTCCTCTATGTATTTTCACAATTTGATAGTTTACTTAAAAAAAGTGGTGTTTTTTTTGAAATATTTATTTATTTTTGAGAGAGCAGGACAGAGTGGGAGCAGGAGAGGAGCAGAGAGAGGGAGACACAGAATCTGAGCCAGGCTCCAGGCTCTGAGCTGTCAGTACACAACCCGACATGGAGCTTGAACGCATGAACCATGAAATCATGACCTGAGCTAGTCAGATGCTCAACCACCTGAGCCACCCCGGCGCCCTCATAGTTTACTTTTTTCAGTGCTGAATGGTTTTCCGTTGTATGAATGCACCATGTTTACTTATCCATTTACCTACTGAAGGACATCTTGATTGTTTCTAAGTTTGGGCAATTATAGCTGATATACACATTTGCGTGTAGGTTTTACTGTGACCATGTTTTCAACTCATTTGGGTAAATGTTGAAGATTATGTGGTAAGAATATGTTTAGTTTTATAGGAAACTGCCAAACCTTCCAAAGTGACTGTGTCATTTTGCATTCCTACTGTCAATGAATGACATTCCTATTGCCTCATAACCTTGTCAGCATTTGATGTTGTCAGTAGTCTAGGATTTGGACATTCTAATAGGTGTGAGGTGATATCTCATTCTTGTTTTAATTTGTAATACCCTAATGACATATCATGTTGAACATCTTTTCATATGCTCATTTGCTATTTGTATAGGTTTTTTAGCTGTCTGTCCGTTCAGATCTTTTGCCCATTTTAAATTACATTGTTATTCTCTTATTGTTGAGTTTTAAGAATTTTTGTATATTTTGGATCATGGTCCTTTATGAGATATTCGTTTTGTAAGGATTTCTCCCACTTTGTGATTTGTCTCCTTATTCTCTTGATAGTGTCTTTTGCAGGGCATATCTTTTTAAATTTAATAAGGTTCAACTTAATTATGTCATGCAATGTGCCTTTAGTGTTGTATCTAAAAAGTCATTGCCAAACCCAAGGTTATCTAGATTGTCTATGTTATCTTCTAGGAGGTTTGTAGTTTTACACTTTACATTTATAAGTCTATGATCCATTTTGAGTTCATTTTTGTAGAGTAGAAAATCTATGTCTACATCATTCTTTTTGTGCATATGTTGCTCCAGCACCATTTTTTAAAAAGACTATTTTTTTAATTTACCATATAGTTTTTGCTACTTTTTCAAAAATAAGTGGACTATATTTGTATGGGTCTATTTCTAGTCTCACTATGCTGTTTCCTTGATCTGTTTGTCTTTTTTTTTCATCGGTGCCACATTGTCTTGATTATTGTAGCTTCATGCTCAGTTTTGAAGTTGGATAGTGTTATTTGTTAATTATTCGTTTTTGTTAAATAAGAAAATGATTGACTTTTGTATATTAACCTTATTTTCTGCACCTCTGCTATTGATTGCCTAGTAGTTCTTATTTTGTCAATTGTTTTGAATATTCTAATAGACAATATCATCAGTGAATAAAGAAACTTTTATGTCTTTCTTCCCAATCTTTATACCTTTTATTTCATTTCTTGTCATATTGCATTAACTAGACTTTCTAGTACAATGTTGAAAAGAGTGGCGAGAAGGGACAACTTGCCTTGTCCCTAATCTTAGCAGGGAAGCTTATGGCATTAGCTGTAAGTTTTCTATAGATGTTTTAATTAAGTTGAGGCAGTTTTCTCTTCCTGGTTTACTAAGAGTTTTTGTCATGATTGGGCGCTAGATTTTCTCAAATGCTTTTTATGCATCTGTTGATAAAATTATGAATTTATTTTTCCTCTTCTGCCTGTTGATGTGATGTATTATATTAATAATTATTCTATTCAGGTCTCCAAATGACTGGATGAGTCGTATCCCATTAGAGAGAGGAATTTGTGTTACTCAGTTTGCCAGTTCAAATGTTAATCTCATCCAGAAACACTCTCAACTATTGTTTGACTAAATGCCAGGACACCTGATTGCCCAGTCAAGTTAATATATAGAATTAACCATTACATCAGGTGTCTCGCTAGCTTTTGGGGCAGCAGTATTCCCTGTGACTTCACTTCTCTGATGGATAAAAAGAGTTGTTGCTTTTTAACAACTTTCAGCTTTTCAACTTTATTCTTGTGAAGATGGGAGTGACAACTTCCATGCGTTTTACTTCTTGGGCCAGAAAGTGGATGTCTTAATGATGCCTTCTGTTAATGAAAAACTTGCTTACTTTTTCTTGTTTTCCTCATTAGGAGGTTTGACCCAAATTACCTATTACTTTGTTGGTAGTAAATATTCTCAAATCTTTTTTTCTGCCTTCCTCTTGATTTTAGTTTTATATTAAAGTAGTATTTGACTAAAATTGAACACGTATATAGTATATAAGGGTTTAGCTCAGTGAATTTTGATAAAGTGAACATACTCCTATAACCAACCCCCAGAAGCTTGTAATACACCATCTCAGAACCTCTCCCATTCCCTGTACAGTCATTTATTACTTCCCTCCAAAAGATAACTACTCCTCATGATTTTAACACATGGATTACCTTGGCCTGTTTTTGAACTTTGCGTAAATGGAATCATACAATATGTGCTCTGTTGTGTCTCATGACTTTTTTTTTAATGTTTATTTACTTATGACAGAGAGAGTGTGAGCAGGGGAAGGCCAGAGAGAGAGATGGAGACACAGAATCTGAAGCAGGCTCCAGGCCCTGAACTGTCAGCACAGAGCCCGACACGGGGCTCGAACTCACAAACCGTGAGATCATGACCTGAGCCGAAGTCCGTGCTCAACCGACTGAGCCACATAGGCGCCCCTCTGATGACTTTTGTTCAAGATTTTGTTTATGATATTCATCCATATTACCAGATAGTTTAGCTCGTTCATTCTCATAACTGTATAGAATTCTATTGGTAATCATACCAAAATATATTTGTTTTGTGGATAGACATTTAGGATATTTTTGGTTTAGCCATTAGAAATAGTGGGGCTGTGAACAATTTTGTCCTTGCCTTTTGGTGAGAATATGTAAACATTTCTGTTGGATATATATCTAAGAATGAATATGATGGACAATGAGGTAGGTGTATGTTTAGTTTTAGTAAATAATATCAACTAGTCTTCCACAGATTCCAAAGACTTCCTGAAGTCAGTGGCATTCTGTAAATATATATTGTTTTGCAATCATCTGCACTATCAATATTCAAAACTTTTTCATCACCCCATACTATTCTATTAAAAAATAATTCCCCATTCTTTTCTGTTTTCATTCCCTGATAACCACTGTTCTTTCTTTCTCTGTGAATTTGACTTTTTTAGGTACTTCATATACATAGAATCATATAATATTTGTCCTTTTATGTCTGGCTTATTTCACTTAGCATAATGTGAAAAATTCATTTATATTATAGATTTCATTCCTTTCTAAGGTTAAATGTATACCATTTTATGTATATACTATATTTTGTTTATCCATTCATCCATTAGGCACCTGGGTAGTTTCTGCCTTTGGGCTATTGTGAACAATGCTGCTATGAACATTGGTGTATAAATATCTATTTGCATTCTTGACTTCGGTTGTTTTGTATATGTATCCAGAAGTGAAATTCCTGGCTCAAATTGTAATGATTATGTTTTTTTACAGGAGTTTCACTCACTGTTTTACATTCCTACCAGCAAAACACAAGTATTCCATCCTAATGAGGTGGAATGTTATCTCATTGTGATTTGGATTTACATTTACTAATGATTAGTGGTACTGAGCATCTCTTCATGTATTTATTGGCCATTTGTACATCTTTTTTGAAGAAATATCTGTTCAAATACTTATCTTTTGTCCATTTTTGAATTGGGTAGTTTCTTTTTTATTGTTGATTTGTAGGAATTCTTCATGTATTCTGGATATTAATATCTCATTGGATAGATGATTGCAAATATTTTCTTGTATTCTGTGAATTATGGTTTGTTGAAAGTGTCCTTTGATGCACAAAAGTTTTAAAATTTCATGAAGTTCTATTTGTCTGTTTTTCCTTTTCTTGCTGCATCTTTGTTGTCCTATCCAAAAAATTATTGCTATATCCAATGTCATGAAGCTTTCCCACAATATTTTTTTTAAGAGGTTTGTGGTTTTAGTTTCTAGAATGTGAGCTTTCTGAGAACAGGAATTTTCTTGTCTGTTTTGATGACCTTTGGTGCTTATAATAGTACCTGGAACATAGTAAGTGTTCAAAAATTTCTGAATGACTTCTATTTTTTTCAGTTTTTTATATTAACCTCATTAAATGAATTTACTTTGATTTGACATAGGGTACAAGCATGGAATCTTGGAATTTGATTCTTATAATTAAGAAAATAATTTACTAAAAACATCATTTTTTATGATGGTGTTGGTACAAGGATTTGTATCTTTAGAGTTATTGCAGTTTTATTCTCTATTTTCTAATTTATTCAGATTTTATACTTTTATTCAAACAGGTAATTTCTGTTTTTCAACAAAATTTTTCATCAACTAGAGTTCACATTTATTTGTATTCAATTTTGGCATTATATTCTATAAGCTATTTTAATATCCTTTATTATATTAGTTCTATTTCTTTTTAATTTCCAATTTCCCTTGCAGTATTTTCCTTCTTTTTCAAGATCTATTTATTTATTTTTTGAGAGAGCGAGAGAGTGAGAGTGTGTGCATGACCAGGGAAGGGGCAGAGAGAAAGGGAGAGAGAGAGAATTCCAAGTAGGCTTCCCACTGTCAGCACGGAGCCCAATGTGGGGCTCGAACTCACAAACAGTAAGGTCATAACCTGAACTGAAGTCAAGAGTTGGTTGTTCAACTGACTGAGCCACCCATGTGCCCCTCCTGTTTTTTAAATCCTTTTTTTTTAGTTATTGAGGTATAATTGACCAATTAAATAGTAATTGATTTATTAAAAAAATTTTTTTTGCATAGTGTAGTGAACTTTAATGTCCTCCCTTTGGTGAGGGGATGTTACACTCCCCACTTTTGGAGACAGCCCTTAGGTTGTCTAGCACTTTGGTACAGAAAGGATTTGGTCCAATATCTTGCTGGCTTAGGACACCGAGAGGCACATAAAATTGGTGGCTCAGACTCCTGTGGCCTGGGGCGGAGCAGGAGGTGGACAAGGACATGATTTATGATAGATGAGCAGAACTTGGATGTGGGCTCAAGTTCTTGTTCACAGAGGTAGTTGGTCTTGGGTGGATGCTGGGGTAGCTGATGGCATCTTTAGTGTTCAGGATGGGTAAATGCTGCTATGGTTGTTCTCATCTGCCCAATCCACCAGTTCATTGCTTTGGAACTAGGATCCCTTCCACAGAGTTCCTGGTGTGGATGGCACTCTTGTTGATATGGACAATAACGTCTCCACAGTGTTGCCAGGGGTGGCCTCAGCTGAGTTGGTGTGGACCATGTTGGGGCCTTCCCAGACCATAGACTTGCAGGCTATGACCACTGTGGGGCCAGAGCTCCTGTAGCTGTTGAAGCGTAGGTAGAAGGTCTTTCTCTGCGGATTGTAGGCCTTGGTAATGCTCAGCAAGGATGCTGTCTGGCACCTATAGCATCTTCATCCCCAGCCTGAAGCCCATCCTCTCAAAGTACTGGATCCTTTCCCTGATGAATTCTCTCTGCACCTCATCTGGCTTCACTGTGACCAGAGTCCACTCTTGGATCCAGGAGGACCCTCATGAACTGGGGTGCACAAGAAGGTTCAGGTAGGCAAGTAGGCCACACACCTGCCACACAGTTTGCCCCACAGTAGGATGCCCCTGAAAAGGGCACCTGGGCCTTCTGGCATTGGCTGAGGACTGACAGCAGCACTCCTTCCCCTCCCCCAAAGGGAGCAACTGTAATACATTTAATGTAATGTTTAATACATGTGATGATTTCATATATGTATACATTGTGAAAGAATGCCAACCTATGATCCAGTTAATTAACACATCCATCATCTCACATATTTATCTTCGTTTGTTTTGTTGAGAACACTTAAGTCTTACTTCCTTAACAAATTTCAGTTATACAATACAGTATTATAAACTATAGTTACATTACACATTAGATCCACAGATTTTATTCATCTTATAACTGAAAATTTGTACACTTTTACCAATCTCATCCCATTTCCCCTACCCCCTCAGGCCTTGGAATCCACCATTGTGTTCTGTTTCTATGAGTTCATTTTTTAAAATTTTATTTTAAGATTCCACGTATAAGTGATCCCATATGATATTTGTCTTTTCCTGTCTGGTTTACTTCACTTAGCATAGTGCCCTCCAAGTTCATTTATATTGTCATAAATAAAAGGATTTCTTTCTTTTTTTAAAACTAAAAATTTATTACTGTTTGTGTGTGTGTGTGGGTGCACGCATGTGCATGTATCACATTTTCTCAATCCATTTATTTGTCATTGAACACTTAGGTTATTTCTATACTTTGGTAATTGTGAATAAGGCTGCTATGAGCATAAGAGTACAGATATTTCTTTGAGATAATGATTTCCTTTCCTTCGAATGTATACCCAGAAATAGGATTGCTGCATCATATGATAGTTCTATTTTTAATTTCTGGAGTAAAGTCCATGCTGTTTCCATAGTGGCTGAACCAATTTATATTTCCACCAACAGCACCACAAGTATTCCTTTTTCTCCATATCCTTGCCTTTGTGATATATTGCCTTATTGATATTAGACACCCTAACGGTGTGGTTTTGATTTGCATTTTTTGATGATTAGGGATGTTGAGTGCCCTTTCATGTGCCTGTTATATGCTTCTTTGGAAAAAATGTTTATACCAGGTTCTTTGCCTATTTTTAAGTTGGGTTATTTGTCTTTTGCTATTGAGCTGTATGATTTCCTTGTATATTTTGGATGTTAACCCCTAATCAGATATTCAAATTTTATCAGATTTTCAGGTTTGCAAATATTTTCTCCCTTCAGTCAAGGTTGCCTTTCCATTTTGTTGCTGATTTCCCTGGCTGTGCAGAAGCCTTTTAGTCTGAAGTAATCCCACTTGTTTATTTTCGCTTTTGTAGTCTTTGTCTTTGGTGTCAAATTAAAAAAATCATTGCCAAGGCTGATGTCAAGGACTTTACTCTTGTTTTTATCTAGAACTTCTATAGATTCACATCTCAACATTTATGTCTTTAATCCATTTTGAGTTGATTTTTGTGTGGTATAAGATAGAGAGATAGTTCATTCATTTGCATATGGCTGTCTAGGTTTCCTAACACCATTTATTGCAGAGACTATCCTTTCCCTATTGTATATTCTTAACTATTTTGTCATAAGTTAATTGACCATAGTCATGGGTTTTATATAGGAATGATCCATACGTTGTTGAAAGTGTGGTATAGAATTAAATTATTTTTTAGGAATCCTGGATTTATTTCCAAGGTTTTTACGTAATGTTCTGTATCTAAATTCTTAAATTTCTGGTTTGCTTCCTTTTTTTCCTGCAAATATAAAGCTATTACTATAGAATCTTACAATGGTATGCTTCTATTTCACTTTCCTCAAACTTTGTGCTGTACTGTGTCACGTGCTTTATTTTTTATAAGATATAAAATTCATATAATATTCAAATACGTTGTTATTTTTCTGCTTTGAACATCTACTTATATTTGAAAGAAACTTATAGTGATGAAATAGTTTTTTTACTTATCCACATATTTACCATTTTTGGTGCTCTTCATTCCTTTTTATAGATTGCAATTTCCACATGGAATTATTTCCTTCTGCAGAAGAACTTCCTTTGAAATTTCTTATAGTACAAGTCTGTTGGCTACTGAAATCTTCAATTTCTTTCACAGGAGAGATAGCTGCTATATTAAAACGGGAAGAATCCATATGGAATAAGGGCAAGTAAGGTAACAGATTTTTATATTTCTCTTTTTTCCATTGCAGGCATATTCCCTGGAAATTTCATGAGCCAAGAAAAGGCTGGTTTTGTTTTACTGCAAACCTGCATTTCATGTATGTCTTAATGTGGAGGTTGCCTGTTTATATGGCTCGAAGATAGGGGTTTGACTCTATGGGATCAGATGAACAAAAACACCTTACTTTCTGTTTGGGGAATTGTCAGGAAGCTCTGATAATTTTGTTCCCTGGATTGAAACCCTCTTGAGTAGTGAATCTGTCAACTTCCAGTGTAGCCTAGAGCTTAGTATCTGTGGTGCATTTTACTGTAGTGTGGTTTAGAAGGTCCACATCTTGAGTGCTGCAGTTTTAATCTATCATGAAGAAACTGATTTCTTATGAGGATATTTCAGGACTACAGTTTACAGTGTTTCTAAGATACGACACAGCAGAGTACAGATAGTCTCCACCTTAAAATGGTTTGATTTGCAATGTTTTGACTTTATGATGGTGTGAAAGTGATATGCGTTTAGTAGAAACTATACTTCAAATTTTGAATTTTGATCTTTTCCTAGGCTAGCAATATGTTGTACTATACACTTTTATGATACTGGATAGCAGTAGCTAGCTAAACCTCCCAGTCAGCCTTGTAGTCATAAGGGTAAACAGCTGATATGCTTACAACCATTTTGTACCCATACGACCATTCTGTTTCTCATTTTCAGTATAGCAATAACTGATGAGTGGATAAAGAAGATGTGGTACATATATACAATGGACTACTATGTGGCAATGAGAAAAAATGAAATCTGGCCATGTGTAGCAACATGGATGGAACTGGAGGGTATTATGTTAAGTGAAATAAGTCAGTCAGAAAAAGACAGATACCATATGTTTCCACGAATAGGTGGACTTTGTGAGACTAAGAAAAAA
>PITB01026819.1:0-21001 GCA_004024585.1 Paradoxurus hermaphroditus
GGTTTCCGCTCTTCCTAATGTCTTACAGTAAGGATGGTACGTTTGTCGCAACTAACGAATCAATATGGATACATTATTATCATCTAAAGCCCACACTGTATTCGGATTGCCTGTTTTTAGCTGTCCTCTTTCGTCTGCCCCAGGGCCCCACCCAGGACACCAGGCCACATTTAGTTGTGAGGCATCGTCTCTCAGCCTGGTTTTGGAGGAGCCCCGGGCAGGGGTGTGGTAGATCCTCCTCTGTTGGGGTGTGTCTGATGGTTTTCACTGGATAAGAAAGGGGTTATAGGTTTGGAGAGGAAGAGCTTGGAGGGGAAGTGCCCTTCTTACCATGTCTTATCCCTGCTCTCAACATGACTTGTCACTGTGGATGTGACCTTGGTCCAGGGCTGAGGTCATGTTTGTTAGTTGTCTCTACTTGTGCCCCCCTCACCCCCCCTGCCTTATTTATATATGGCTAGAAATATTCCCGGATGTAACTATCTCTGTATTATGCTAAACGTGCATTTATGGTGATGTCTTCAAGTCTAATCTGTTTTTTTAAAAAGATTTTATTTATTTATTTTGGATTTATATTTATTTATTTTGGGTTTATATTTACTTATTTTGAAAGAGAGGGGCAGAGAGAGAGGAGGGGCAGAGAGAAAGGGAGAGAGAATCCCAAACAGGCTGTGCACCGTCAGCACAGAGCCCGATGTGGGGCTGGAACTCACGAACCATGCGATCATGACCTGGCCAAAATCAAGAGTTGGATGCTTAACTGACTGAGCCACCCAGGCAACCCTAATCTGTTTTGTTTTTTTAAGTTTTTTGTTATGTTTAAATCTGGAACCGAGAGATTAGTAACATAAAGTGAACTCAGAGAAAGGCGTGCATCTGGAGGAAAGCTGATGAACTTGGTTTTAGACAGGTTGAGTTTGAGGTGCCCTTAAACTTGAAGGCATGAATCAAGTTGGGAGAAAGAATTTGGAAACTGACTCCACAGGGGTAATGCTAGATGGAAGTTCTCGAAGGGCGAAGAGGGAGGCTGCCCACCAGGAGGGCCAGTCAGAGTTGAGAAGGGGGAGTCACGTGGCTGACCAGAGGCCGAGGAAGAGAAGGACTTGTTTGGGGAGCAGTTGGCCCTGTCCTTGGTGTCTGCCAGTCCGTAGCCCCTTGCAGTGAAACTTTCTTCCCCTTTTTAATCCTGGCTTCTCCTGAAGGGAAGCCCTTGGTGGACCCCGCGGCCCGGCCCCTTCCCAGCTGCAGCCGAGCGGGCCGGAGTTGGACGGTGGCCCAAGGGCAGCCACTTCCGCAGGCCGGCGGGCAGGAGCGGATGAGCTGGGCTGGTCTCGTTCTCCCGTGACAATCCGTGGTGGGAAACACCGTGGGAACAGAGTCAGGGCCGGGCTGCGAGAGACCACGGCGCGCCCTCGGTTACAGGTAAACACAGCCCGCGAGGACGCAGGGTGTGGGGACAGGGGGCGCAGCGAGGGCTGGGTCACCGCAGCCATGGGGGACCGTGCCTGCGTCCTCTTGCCGTGGGGCCCAGCACCGTTCTGGCCCCCTCTGAGCTCAGGGCCTTCCGCTTTCTTCCGGGTCCTGTGCTAGGTACCTTCACAAAATGTGGTTTCTTCGGCACACGGAAGTGACAGTCAGGTTTTCAAGTTTATTTTTAGTGAACTTCACTGAAGCCCGATGGGAAAGGTCACTTCTTAAGTGCTCCGTGAATCGTCACAGAGCGATCAGACATGTGACCAGCACTTGCGGTGCAAGAAACAGGGCAGCGGCCAGGACCCGCCCCACCGAGGCCCCTCTCGGGGCCTCCCTCCTGCTGGGAAGCAGCTCCCCTGACATCTGCTCCCGGCGCTCGGCTGGGTCTCAGCTCTGCTGTTCCCGCTCGTGCTCATTCGCTCTCACTGAGCGTCGTGCCCTCGGCCTTTCCGTTGACCAGACCGAGGCTTCCAGAGACCTGGGCAGTTCGGCAGGTCCGGTGGCTGCTAAGAAGGCAGGACCAGGAGTCCGAGCCCTGATCTGACACGACCCGGGAGTCCTGGCTTCCACCTTCTCCTTAGTCCAGTCTCGGTGCGGCCTGGGGCGAGGGCCCGTGTCGGTTTAAAGTCCCTTCTCAGAGAGACTCCGAAAATCCCCACATTTTCTCAAAGTGGAAGAGGCAGCGCGGCCGTGTTTTTATCTGAGACCATGGACTTGGTGTCAGACTGACCTCCGCCCGAGCTGGGTACTCTCCTGCTGTGCCCTTGGCCTCTGTTCACGTCTGGGAGGGGAGCGTGGTTGAGACGGTTGCCCAGGATGATGTCTGTGAAGCCTGGGGACCGCTGACGTGAGGTCACGTGCCCAGGTACTGGTGCAGGTCGCAGGCCCAGGTCCCAGGCGCAGGTGCGGGTGTAGCGAGTGACAGCTTTTCTTGTTCCGAGAGACGGGAACCAGGCACCTGTGCGTTTCCTCCGCACACTCCTGTTGCATAGCTACTAACGAGGTCCGTCCCATCTTTGTGCGGTGGTCTAAATATCAGCTGTTTGAAGGAAAAAGAGTGGAAATTGCCTCCTGTCGAGACAGCAAGCTGCGCCTGCAGTTTTCATCAATCGGTAAGGGGCAGGGGTGCAGGTGACCGCCCCCAGGGTCCACTGTGGGCAGGCTTAGCTGCCTGTCTGCTTTTTTCCTGTAACTCTTCTCGGTGATGCCGGCCCCTTTCCCTCGGAGGCTGTGGGCTCTCCTGAGATCCACGCTCCGCCCAAGTGTGCGATGTGAGGTCCTGGTAAATGTTGCAGATTTATCAAAAACTAGACTTTACGACATGCTCCCCGTAAACCATTGTTTGTGGGTGTTACCGAGGACGCATGGATCCTCGCGGGCATCATGGCAAGGATTAGGTGTTCAATAACAGCTCTCATTTTTTTTAGACGTCGAATTCATTTCATTCAGAGCAAGTATTCTCAGAAGAACAGTTCTGGGGATCTCTCAGATCAGGCTGGAAGGAGAGGTCACTACGGCCCCTTCTTTTTGGTAAAGGTGCTCTGGAGACGAGGTGCTTTGTTCCCGCAGCGTCTGGTCTGGGAGCCGCCGCCAGAGGAGGTCTCCGGGCGTGTGCGTGCCGCGAGCCCCTTCTTCCTGCTGCTGGTAGCACCCCGACTCTTCCTCTGTGTTCCTTTCCTGCAGCGGGCTCACTAGCCTGGGGCTGTCCTGGGCCAGGCAGGGCGTCCCTCCCCCGCTGGGAGAAGGGGTGTGGGGTCGCCCCAGAAGTCGAAGGCCTGGCACTGACCACTGGACTTTGGAACTGTGCCTGAAGCCACACTTCTGTGACCAAGATTTGGTTCTTTGTGTCCCGGTGCTGATCACCGGGCGTCTGCTTCTTCTGTTCAGAGACGCCCCACTCGGACAACGCTAGACCCGTTACTCCCAGAGCTCGGGTTCCTTCTGTGAGTTCTGGTTTGCCTCATATTCTTCTGAGTTTCAGTTTCGGGTGCCCGAAGGCCCTCCCTGGTCTCGGATCTGCCCGGGTCCCGCAGCCAGTGTGTCGGGCAGTGACCGCTGAGCGGTGTGGGGCTCCATGTGCTGTGTCCACTTCAGGTGCTGTCCAGGACCCCCCGGTGCCAAAAAGCGTGCCTGCGGCGGGCTTGGAGATCGCCTGGTTTCCTCGGCTCCTGCCCCCGCTCCCCACCCTGACCCCCGTCTGTCCTCCTCGGCAAGGCTTGGCCCTGAGCCCCTTGCTTATTGTAAGCTCTCGTGGGGCCCGCTGGTTTCCGATGCGTTCGCCGGCCCCGGCAGCGTCTTACGTTACCACACGGACCTTTAGTCAGAGGAGCCCAATTTATGATCTGTTTTATTGCCTTATGAAATTACTGATGGTTTTCATTTAACTAAATATATTTTCACTTAAATAAATATATTTGAGAAGTAGTTGCTGGATTGTACCTGGTGGTATCTTTTTTTCTCTTTGAGAAGAATTTCGCACTCAGTAGATTAAGGTCCATCCTGTAGATCATTTTTATTCTCCCTTTGATGCTCGAACTTAGAGAGTGTTCTGAAAGTGGTATGTTAATATTTTCATAAGGGCCCGATTTTAAGGAATCATCATCTTTATAGAGTTGTGAGCCTGTTTTAAGGAAGGAATAATAAATCCAACTAAATGTAGAAAAGTGGCATTTAAGATTGTTGCAGTTTCCTGTTCGAATATTCGTGACAGCGCTTCTGCGTTCGTTCACTGAGTACTTCTGGATGGTTGCAGGGGACCTCCTGCCCGTCAACAGAGGGTTGGCGACATTAGGGCGCGTTGGGCGCTGGGCTCCACGCAGCTTAGGAAAGACAGCGAAGTCCTTCTGCGTGTGCCCTTGCGGGAAGGGTTCCAGGATATATTATTAAATAAAAATCTCTGAAGTAAACCCCCCGACAAGGCGTGGAACAGACGGTACGGCGCGGCCCCGTGTCTGCTCTTAAGCGGCTGTGTGCGCGCCTAACAGCACCCGCTCGCCTCCGCGGAACATTTCTGGGATGGTGCACGCTTACGGGCTGGAGGGCAAGTGGGGATCCGTAGAAGTATCTTTATAAAACGTTTTCTTTTCCTGTACTTGATTTTTAAAACCTTCTGCATGATTTTTTTTAATGTTAATTAAAAAAGGGAAAGATTACCCTCAGGATACGGCCTCCGTGGGCAGAGGTTCGGTGGTGCTTTTAAGGCAGTATTGTATCTTTACCTTCTCAGGTTGTGCCTGCAGGTACTCGCTGTGCCCGTCACCTGTGGCGTGAGAGCCCCCCAGCTGGGTCCCCCGTCCCCCCCCCCCCGCGCTGTCGATTTACATCGAATTCTGCGTGTTACAAACCCCACACCGCGTTGTCATTATTTCTTGAAATAGCCAACTACCTTTCAAAGAAATTTAGAACATAAGAGAAACATCTTTCCTATTTACCCACGTATTTCACTCTCCAGTCTTCTTCTCTTTGTGTGGCTCTGAGTTTGCAGCTGGGGTCATTTTTCTTCGCGTAGCCCTGGTCTGCCGCCGGCCGTGCTTTCCTGGTTTCCTCCGCTCCTGTCTGTCCGGAGCGTCTGTTTCGGTGTCCTTTCCGCGGGGTGTTTTCCGTGTGTACAGTCCTGCTTTCACTCTCCCCCTCCAGCGCTTCGGACTTCCCGCGTCCCCACGGGGCGTGTGCTGTCGGCCTCGGTTTTGTTCCCTCAACAGGTCAGGTGTCTTTTGTTCCTGCAGCTGCCTTTACGGTTTTCCTCTCTCCTCGGAATTTAGCAGTCTCATCGTCACCCACCTCGGCGCAGTTTTCTTTGTGATTCGCCTGCTCGCGGTTCTTGGATTCTTGGATCTCGGGATTGTAGTTTTCACCAGAATTTTGGAAAGTGTACCGCCACACTGTTTCCACCTTTCCCCTGTTCCTCCCCTTCTCCCCTTCCGTCGGCCAGGACTCCAGTCACACGGTTCTAGACGCCTGACGTTGCTCCGTTGAGGCTCCTTCCTGCTCACCCTTCCCCCTCCGTTTCCGGTGGATCGTTTCTCTCGCCGTGTCTTCTGCTTCTCTCGCTTCCTCTTCTGCCGCGTGTGATATGTCGTCACGCCCATCCAGTGTATTTTCTATGTCAGATATTATATTTTTAGTCTCGAGGAATTCTTCTTGTTTTTTTTATGGTTTGCATTTCTCTCCTTTATACTCGTGTTTTCCTTTAAATCCTAGAACAAATTTGTGACACCATTTTAACACTCTTATCTGTTATTTCCATCATCGCCGTCATTTCTGGGTCTGTTTCTATTAACTGGTTTTCTTCCATTTATGGATTACATTTTCCTGCTTTTCTCACATCTAGTAATTTTGGGTAGCATGCTGGATATAGTGCATGTTGCATTGTGGAGCGTCTGGTATTGTTGTCTTTTATCATTGTATTTTTTTTTTTTTTGACATTTATTTATTTTTGAGAGAGAGTGAGAGCATGCGAGTGGGCTGGGTAGGGGCAGAGAGAGAGAGATGGGGGGTGGGTGGAGACACAGAATCTGAAGCAGGCTCCAGGCTCTGAGCTGTCAGCACAGAGCCTGACGCGGGGCTCGAACTCACAAACTGGGAGATCATGACCTGAGCCGAAGTCGGACGGTTAACTGACTGAGCCCCCCAGGCGGCCCTGGTATTATTTTCTTCATTTAAACAGTGTTGGGTTTTGTCCGGTCGGGAAGTTAATGGTCTTGGAATCCGCTTTATTTTTTCAAGGCTTGTTTTCTAGCTTCATTGACGCAGGTCTAGACCAGGGGGCGGCACGCTGTGGCCTGTAGGCCTTCCCCGGCCGCTGGCTTAGGTTCGCAAACAGAGCCCTGGGGAGCACAGCCACACCGGTTACTGTCTGTGCTGCTCTCGTGCGACGATGGCCGAGTCGAGCAGGAGAGACAGAGCCTGTGTGGCCCGCAAGACTGACGTATGTGCTACTGGCTCTTCACAGGAAGAATGGGGTGGTTTTTAGTCTAGAGAAGGCTTTGCTCCGGGTCTCGGTTAGTCCTGTGCCCAAGGTGCGGCCTTTCTGGGCTTTCTGCTGGACGTTCTGGGAGTTCAGTGCAGTTGCTTCGTCCTGACTTGTTGGAACACGGATTCCCCGCCTCACCCAGTAGTCGTTCTTTGCTTGGCCTCCCGTGCTCAGCCAGGTGCTTAGCCAAGAACGTGAGGGGCCCCCGTAGACTTCCGGAGCTCCCCCTCTGTGAGGCTGTCCCGCTTTGGGGCGCCGGCCCTCCGGCCCCGCTGTCTCCGGCTCCTCGGCCCAGCGACCCTGTCCCGCTCTGCTTGGAGCCCTGAGCGCCCACACGGAAGGCTCGGCGATCTCGGGGCTGGCCTCACGTGCTTTCTCGCAGGACCGCGTTCCTGTGCTGCGTGTGGTCTGATGTCTGAAGAAGTGTTTTTTACGTTTGGTTCGGGTTTCCGGTTGTGTATGGTGGGAGGGCCGTCTGGTGCTAGTTACGCCGTCTCTCCCGGGCGGGGGGGGGGGTCTCCCTCAGGGCGGCACGGAGAGCCACGGAGAGCCACGGAAGACAGGAAGCCTGAAGAAATGGACGTTGCACAACTAGATCGCCTTTTATTAAATAGCTTAGTTGGTAGTTGACTCTTTACCATTAATAAACGGTGTGTGTTAGTGTCGTTCTTTCACTGAACCTAATTTCCCCCAGTAGCATTTCCCCTTCCAGCTTAGATGTGGCATTAAAATTCTAAGATTACAGGGGTGCATCAGATTAACGCTACAGGTCAAGGTTTGCAGCGTTCAGGGTGCAGGTCCCGACAGGCACCTTCCGGGCTCCGCTTGGGGCTCCGCCTTGCCTGGTGGACGCGTGTTGTGCGTTTCATCTGGCTTTAGAAAGCCAGGTAGGTCAGAGGGCGAAATGGAAACAATTGTTTAGCATGTAAGAGGATTTAAGAATAAAATCCTTTCCTGTTTTGGTGTTAGAGATCTAAATTGGGCCCTTCATCATGCCACCTCAGAGTGCCGCGTGACTTGCTGCCTTGAGGGTTTAGTTGTAGAAACCCCCTCTGGGTGTTAATAATCATTACCGCTCTGGACGGAATCATCTAATTGTTTTTTCCATTTAGCTGTTTTATTTAAGAAGGACTTTTTCTCGTCTGATTTGATTTGATTTTCTTTGTTTAAAAAATTATGAGGTAATAAAATGCATAAAACATCTATTTACAGTTTAAAAGCCAACACCTGTGTTCCCCCTACCCAGGTTGGGAAATAGCCCACTGCAACCGCTCGGGGTCCTTGAGTGTCCTGTCCTCATCACGGTTCCTTCTTCCTTCCAAGACTCAGGCACTGTTCTTTTTTGAGTGATATTTATTTCTTCACTTTCCTTCCTTCCTCCCTCCCTCTCTCTCTCTCTCTCTCTCTCTCTCTCTCTCTCTCTCCCTTTCTTCCTTTCTTCTTCTTTCTATTTTAGAGAGAGAGAGGTTGCTAGCAGGGAGAGAAGGGCAGAGGGAGAGATTAAGCAGGCTCCATGCTCAGCACAGAGCCCAACACGGGGCTCCATCCTGCGACCCTGGGATCATGACCTGAGCCGAAATCAAGAGTCAGATGCTCAGCCGACTGAGTCCCCCGGGTGCCCCCGTGTAGGTCTTTGTACACGTGGTGTGTGGTGTGAGGCAGGGGCCCACGTTCCTTTAGTTTTCCACGTGGATTTCTAGTCGTCCTCTTGAGTTTTGTCAAGAAGCTCACCCATCCCCTCATGAGACTCTGTCATGAGTCAGGTGTCCGTGTCAGTGTAGGTCTGTCGGGGGCTTTCTGTTCGTTCTCATCAGTCATCCCTTACTTACTTACTGGGCTTTAGGGAGCACCGTGTGAGGGAGGTGCTCGCACTGGTTTCTTCGAGAATGTCTTGGCTCTTGTTCTTTTGCTCTTCATGTAAGTCGAGGACTTAGTTTCTAAATTCAGAGAACATTTGTTGGATGTGGACGGCGATTGCGCTGAGCCCGTGTTGCAGTTTGGGGAGATTTCGTGTCTTTACCAAACTGAGCGTTCTGGTCCCCGAACAGAGCGTGCCTTCTTTACTTAGGTAGGTCTGTCATTTCTCTAAATGAAGTCACAGTCTTCTCCCTGTGGGGCGTCGCCTGTCGCTTGTTGGACTTGATATTATCGTGATGCTTTCCTAAATCGCATCTTTGAAAGACTGAGTTGTTCAGCTGTGTTAAAAATTTCTTTTTCCTGGCATATGAGCTCATAAGTTAGTTTTGCTGTTTTTTAGAAGGAGCCTTCGTGGCGTGGCCCATGCACACAGCTTCCTCTCCCCGCCCCCCACGCCACGGGCGTCCGGCTGCTGGGCGTGGGATGGGGGGTGTGGACACAGAGCAGCCGGGCCTCGGCTTCCTCCTGGCTTAGTTCTGTTTCCGTCCAGGGCCATTGGACAGCTGTCCTCTTTCAGCCGCTGTCCCTTAGACCGCACGGCCAGCCCCGAGCACCAGCCTTCTCCAGGTGCCCAGAGGACCGGTGCCACCCCGCATGGCTCTGGGGACGGTTCGGGCGTCGGGGAAACGCTTGGGCCACAGAAAATGATCCCTCGACGTTGGAACTGTCTGTTCCAGGAACTCTTGGTAGGACCTGCCAACAAAGTCACATAATCCTAAAGTTTCCTTCATAAAAAGAGTTTTTAAAGGTTATGATTTAGGTTTTTAAAATGGCATTTTGTGTTTTTAAGTCAGTTTTGAGAAGTTACATTTTTTAGAGGGTGCTGCCCATGGCGTGTGGGTTTCATGTTGCTCATGGCATCGTCCTGTGATCTTTTAAAAGTCCGTAGATTGGGGTCACGTGCCCTTCGGGCTCCCGACGTTGGGAGTCCGCACATCCACCGTTTCCATTTTTGCTGGAGGATTGTCCATTTTATTAGTCTTTCAGATAAGCATTTCTTGGCTTTGTTGACATGCATGCTTGTTAACGCTCGATTCATTTGCTTTTAACTCTTGTCCTTTCCTTGCATTTACGTTACATTTACGTTATTGCCTTCTCCCCCATTCTTGAGGAGGAAATTCTTGAGATGGATACTTTTAATTCCCAGTCGTTTGTCTTTTCTAATTTGGGCACATTATTATAAAAGTTTAAATTATAAATTACGTAAATGTATAAATTAAATGTTCATTAGCTGCATTCAATGAATATTGATATGTATGGTTTTTGTTCAGTTCAAATTATTTTCTAAATTTCAATATGACTGTATTGATTTATGAGTTACTTAAAAGGTGCTTTGTGATTTTTAAGCATAGAGGAATTTTCCTAGAGTTGGTGTTTGGTTTCTTGCTTCATTGCATTTTGATCAGAGAACATCTATTTGATTTTGTGAAGGAAGTAACAGGTGCACCCCAAGTGTAGGGGAGCCATTTATGGCACTGACTGATGTGAACGGCGCCCCCTGGTGTTGTGGATCATGTGACTTGCACGACTCTGCGTTTGTGCACATGTATGTGTGTATTCTGAATTTAGTCCTTTGAAATTTGTTGAACTTTGCCTTAAAAACTTGTATGTGGTCAGTACCATAAATGTTCCTTGTGTGCTCAGAAATAAGGTTGCTCTACCGTCGTCGGTGCCGTAGTCTGTATGCTTGTGGTCCTCAAGTGTTGTGTTTGCGGTGTTCATCTTCCCCGACTGTTTTGACTTCTGTCAACACCTGAGAGAATTGTAGCGAATCCTCACATCGTGATTGCAGATATGTCTAATTCTCTTCACGATCCTGCCTGTGTGTGACTTGTCTGTATTATGAGGTGATGGTATTGTGTCATGCACAGTTGAAACTGTGTCTTTCTAGTGCATTGGAGTCTGTTGTGACAGTCACTCTCTGTCCCCAGTAACACTTTTTGCTGTAAGGTCTGTGGTGTCCCGCTGATACAGTCATACCATTTTCTCCTGTTTGGTTATTTGCACTGATTATTTTTCTCTCTATTTATATCGAGCTTTCTGTATCCTTATATTTTTTCATAGTTCTTCTAAACAACTTGTAGATAGGGTAAAAACAAATCTAACCTGACAGCTTTTGTCTTTTAATTGGAGCATTTAGTCTGTTTACCTTTATTTGGGCTTAAATTGGCTTAAATTTGCCATCTTGTATTTTTTTTTTTTTGTCTTGCCTGTAGTGTTTCTTTTTTTTTTTAAATATACCTTTTAATGGATTGAAAGTATTTGTTAGTTTCTTTGTCTTTACAATTTTTGAAGTAATTTACCATGTTTCTTTTGTAGTAGTTCCCTAGCAATCACAGCAGTGATACTCAAAAACAGTGTAAAGTTCATCGAGGGCTTTGTATCCCCTTCCTGAACAACTTAAGACTTTGGACAGTCCGTTTGGCATTTTCGTTTCTTATGTGCCGGATCGATGTGTGTCTTACTTCTTTTTTCTCAACACCACGAGTGATTGTTACTATTCTTGTGTCACGTGGTCAGTGTACTTTCAGGTTCATGCATATATTTATGACTCTTTGTTCTTCATTCCTTTTGCATCTCAGACTTTTATATGCGATTACTTTTGTTTGGGCTGAAAGATTTTAGAATTTCCACCTTCTGCTAATGCCACCTTCCCTTTTGTTTGTCTGAAAATTTCTTTATTTAATCCTGCTTCTTACTGGGACACTTTCCCTGGGCACAGAGTGGGGCGGGGTTCGAGGGTCTCCTGCAGCACGAAGGAGGCATCGTCCCAACGCCTCCGGTTTCCACTGTTGTTCAGGAACGGTCGGCTGCCGCTCGCGCCTCCCCCGCTCCTCGTGAAACTGATTAGATGCAGTTCTCTCTTTTCTGTGTTTCTCTTCCTCATCCCCTCCTGATTTGTTCTTTTGTGCGGCACTGTGGGCAGTTTTTTTTTTTAAGTTTTTAATTTTTTTAACATTTATTCATTTTTCGAGAGACAGAATTAGGAGGGGCAGAGAGAGGGGGAGACACAGAATCCCAAGCAGGCTCCAGGCTCCGAGCTGTCAGCACAGAGCCCGACGCGGGGCTTGAACCCACAAACTGTGAGATCATGACCTGAGTTGAGGTCGGGTGCTTAGCCGATCGAGCACCCTGGGCACCCGTAGGCAGTTTCCTCTTTTTTATCAAGCTCATGCCATCTCTCTTAAGCTACATCTGCTAATTGTCATCCACTGAATTTTCCCTCATCATGTATTCTGTTTAACAAGCCTTTCAATTCACTGAGTTTGCTTTTTACAATTTTCATCTTTTAGAACTTTATTTGGTTTATTTCTAGACCACTTTGAAACTTTCCTCTTCGGCAGTTATTTCTAATTGGCCTTCTAGTTCATTCGAATGTGTAAGTATAGTGTTTTACCATTTGCCTGGTATTCCGGTGGCCGTCTGTTCGTTGTTTGTGTTAATCATTGCCCCTGCCGATGTGTTTATTTGTGTGCTGTTACTTCTTGTTGTTTACTGCTTCTGCCTTGGGGAGTGACTTGGGGGGGGATGTGTGCGGGACGAAGGTGCTTTCCTCCCGGGCGCGTTCTTGTTTGTGTCTCTAGGCATTCGGCCCCCAGCCTGGGATCATATTAAGCCATGTTCATGGATTGAGCTTCCCCAGGCCGTCAAGAGCTGGGAGGCCAGCTTACAAAAACACAGGAAGGACACAGAGGTCGACATGTTGTCTGGTTCCATGTAAAATGCCCCGACGAGGCTGGGTGGGGGCGGGAGTTAGAGTGACTTCAGACGGGCGGGACGGTTGTTTTTGGAGTGATGGAAATGTTCTGACATTAGGTGGTGGCGATGGTGGCCAAACTCCCTAAATGCTCTGCCCCTCGGTGGTGCGCTTGAAGTGGCGGATTTATGGTACCTAAGGAGCGGCTCGGTAGAGCTGGGTGAGAAATGCACGGAGGCCATCGTGGCTGTGCACCCTCAGGGCCACCCTTTGTTCCTTTCCTCGTCCTGCCATCGCCAAGTGCTCAGGGGTGCTTGTGGGGGTGAGGAGGGTGGGGTCTGGTGTACTTTTCTGGCCCTGAGGGTACTGCCCGTGGAGGTCCCAGCTTCCCCGGGAGCCTGCCCTCGTAGCTGTCTTGCTCTGGGCGGCCTGGGCCCCTCGACCTCCCTTCCCCTCACCCACAGATGCCCTCTGGTCAGCTGCCGCCTCGGGTCCCCGCTGCCCTTTAGATTGTGATCTTGCAGTGTCTTACTATCTGACAGCTCCGCGCTGTTCAGGAGACCGCTGATCGAAAGAAAGCGAAACACTTGACCCAGGTCGCCTCCTCCTCCTCGCTGGCTGCTGCCCGGTGTCGGAGGCCAGTCCTGGGGGCCCTTGCCCTTGTCATGGGGCGTGGGGGTCTTCCTCTGCTCACCTGTTTCCTGCACTCCTATGAAATATCTCCAGTGCTTTCTCTGTCATTTGGTAACCGTACAAGTAATACAAAATGGTTCCCCAGTCTCAGCTGGTCTTGATCCAGAGGCGACGACGGCTGGCACCAAGGGTCCGAGGTGGCCTGCACAATTCTGAACTTATGCCTGTTATTTTCACCAGAATAAGTTTAGAAATTGAGTTGATTTTGGGAGATAGAGATTGGGCAGGGGTGCGAAGTAAGTTGATCACCTTTGTTTGCCAGAATTTTTGTATAAGGAAAACAATTGTAGATAATTGGACAACATGGGGATTAGGGGTGTCAACCCCGGCACAGTCAAAAATCCATGTTTAACTTTTGGCTCCCCTAAAACGTAGTTACTAATAGCTTACTGTTGACCAGAAGCCTTACTGATCAGCATCCGTAGTTGATTAATGCGCATTTCTTATGTGTACGTATCACATGCTGTATTATTCCAATACAGTCAGCTAGAGAAAAGGCCGTCAAGAGGACCGTAAGGAGGAGAATGTATGTTTGCGCCCCCTACTGCATTGAGAGAAGTCCGCCCAAGAGGGCCCACCAAGTTCAAGCCCGTGTTGTTCCGCAGTCAGCTGCAGTAATTACTGTGGAGAACGCAATTCCCAAAGTCCCACTCTTTTTGTTTCTTAGAACGTGTGCTTACATACGTTAAGCGTAGATTTCTATGAATCACTCATGACTCCTTGTTTTTGTTTTTGGTAAGGGCAGGAAAGGACAGGACATAGTTCAGTAAAGACACAGATGTATAAAAGGAGAGAGAAGGTTCTCAACTTAGGCATTAACAATAAAGTATATTAAATAGTACTTAGGCTAAATGAAAAATACAAACAAGCTAAATTTACTGAGTTAGTGAATTAGAATGAGGTCAATAAAATATTTGAGTTCAAAATTTATGGTACATTAATTTGAATATAAATACTCGCAGTTTTATAAAATGGCCTTTTTGTGTGCATTTGTAGTCTTTTTTATTCCAGGCTTTCCAGTTTTTTCTACAGATTTATAACCCCGTGCGACGGAAGGTCCCAGGGTGAGCGGCTGTTGACACCCACCCACCCACCCACCCACCCACCCACACACACACGTGTGACCTCGGGGGGGGCGGAGAGTGCCTCGCACACACACCCACACACACGCACACACCCACACCCACACACGTACACACCCCCCCCACACACGTGTGACCTCGGGGGGGAGAGTGCCGCACACACACGCACACACACGCACAGGTGTGACCTCGGGGGGAAGGGAGTGCCGCACACACACACACACACACACCCACACCCACACGCACACACCAGCCCCGGGGAGGCCGAGGCAGCCTTCTTCTCGGGTGTTTCAGATGCCCCCTCCTCCTGAACCCTCGTCTCCACCGCCTCCCACTCTGTCCCGCGGCGCCTGGCACCTCTCTGTGCCCTGCAGCATAAATTACCTTCACAATGTAGTTCGCTATTTTGTTATCTTTACCTTAAAAAAAAAAAACAACAACAACAGAAAAAACAGTATTATAGATTTGAAAAATCAGCAATAATCGTGGAAGGCTGCGAACGCTCCGTGAACGAATTCTGGTTTCCTCTCCTGTCATTTTCCAGGGTACGCGCACATGTGATTGCATCGCTGCCTTAATCGCATTCATACAGTTTTGTTTCATGGTTTCACCTTATTGTATGTACCTTATCCTATGTTTTTTTTCATATTGCTGAGTATTCTTTTTGCTAATTTTTACTGGTTCCGTGTTAGTATATAGTTTATTCACCTCTTCTTGGGTATTTGTGTTTTGTCTCTTGCGGGTCCCTTACCCCCGTCTAATGAATCATTTTGTGATTTCAGACCCCAGAGGTCGGCTCCCCGGGGGCGTGAGGTGGCGGGGAGGGTCCGTGGCCCCCACGTGCCCAGCTCCGTCCGCTGTCCCCGCCGGTCGGCCTGGGCCCGGGGCTCCAGTTCCCACGTTCTCATCGGTACGCCTTTGCTGCCGCTTTTCTCTTTCAGGGGTGACGACTCCTCACTTGGCCTGAATCTGTGGATTCATGACAAGGTGCCCCCCGTCCGAGTTTGCAGTGAGAAACAGTATCAACCCTTCCATTTTTGGGTAAAAAATGCTTTCTCCGCGGAACGACAGCCAGCCCGTGCTGCTGTGAGTCCCGCTTCCCGTGGAGCCGCCCCGCAGGCCGCGGTCCCTCCCGCTCCCCTGCGGGCCCGATGGCGCCGGAGCCCCGTGCACGGCAGGCCCTGAGCTGCCGGGCCCGCGGGCTCGCTCACTTGTGGGCTGATACCCACGCCCGCGGTTTTACCAGAGAGAGGGAGTTCTGGCCGGTCTTCGCGGGAATATTTGCGAGTGTTCTGAGGTGTGGGCATTTTTGTCCCCTTTGCCCCGCTCCCAGCTTTGTCTCTAAGTGAGGGGACGGCGTCATATGAAGTCCCGGCGGCCTGGGCCGAGGGCCAGCTTCACATCTTGCATCTGGAAAATGACTGCTGCCCGAGCCTCAGTTTTTCATCCGTGAAATGGACGGAACGGGAACTGCACATTGCGGTGAAGTTTGCGTATTTCAGCAGAGGGGAGGCGGACGAAGCCGATCGGTACGTTTGCCGTGAGTCCTGGAGTGAAGGCCGCTCCCTGGAGGAGCGTGTTAAGGGGTCACTCCAGTAGCGCACGGGTGTTTGCGCGGGCGAGGCTGGGGCCTGGGGGAGCGCGCCCCGGTGCCTGGGGGTGGGCCCTTCGGTCGGCCCTCACCGTCCTTGTACACACCCCTACATCGTTTCAGGTTTTCACTAATCGGATTTGAGACACTTTTCCAAGTGAAGCACAGGTTTCATGTTAATGTAACCCGCACCATAAGCTCTGCATTGAATGACTGAGTTGAGTAAGTGTGTTTTTGTTTCGTGTGCCCGTATTTACGCACCGGCGCCTGGGAAGGTTAGCTGAAAGGTGAAAATAACTTTTCCCAGTTAAAAAAAAAAAAGTATTTTGTTTTACTTTTAATGACATAAGAAGATGCTCACAAATGACTAGGGTGAGAAAAAGTTGGATCTGAAACTGTCTGTATTGGGGACCCTGGGGGACTCGGTCGGTTAAGCGTCTGACTTCGGCTCAGGTCATGATCTCACGGTTCCTGAGCTGGAGCCCCACGTCGGGCTCTGTGCTGACAACTCGGAGCCTGGAGCCTGCTTCGGGTTCTGTATCTCCTTTGCTCTCTGCCCCTTCCCCTCTCACATTCTCTCTCTCTCTCTCTCTCTCTCTCTCAAAAATAAATAAACATTAAAAAAAATTTTTTAAACCTGCCTGTATTGTGTGGTATAGAGAAAATAGATTTTTCTTTTGTAGCCAGCATGTTTATAGGATTATTGCAGAGTTATTTGTGGCCATGGCGATCAGAACGGAAGCTGCGCTCCTGGTGCTGGTTTGGTTGGTTGGTGAAGAGTACGTGGGGGTGGCTGTCCGCCCCTTCATCCTGGGTGCTGGCGTTTCTCCGAAGCAGCCCTGAGCCCCTAGACGGTCCACCTGCATGGAAGGTCCCGTCCTGCTGTCAGTTCCTGGTGTGTCCTCCATCAAAGAATTCCTTAAGCATTGTTTCCGGAGTGTCCCACCCCTGCCCGGAAGGCCGGTTCCTGCTAGGGCAGACCCGAGGATTTAGTCCTCAGTGTTACCTCATTAGATTTGGTTGTTGTGACTGATCGGTTTTTTTTTTAAGGTTATCAGACTCTCCCTCCCCCACCCCCCGCCCTGGTTTATTATTTGAGAGAGACAGAGACAGCATGAGCCAGGGAGGGGCAGAGAGAGAGAATCCCAAGTAGGCTCTTCACCGCCATTGTGGAGCCGGACATGGGGCTCGAACCCCTGAACTGGAAACACGAGATCATGACCTGAGTGGAAACTGAGAACCGGACGCTGCACCGAGCGAGCTGCCCACGCACCCCCGCCTCATCGGTTTTTGATTCCTGATTCCTTTAGCCGGCTGACAGCCCATTCCAGCTACGCCGTCCAAGAATTGGATACGTGACATTCTGAACCTTCTCATCAAGTGACAGATAAGAACACAGGGCAGGATGTGACCGGGGAGACCAGGAGTTACATCCTTGGGGGCTCCCTCTGTCAGCCCCGGCCCTCCGGGTTCCAGTGGGATTGTGTAGCGCCCCGTCTTAGTTTTTAAATTTTGTCATGAACCTCGTTTGAGAAAACTTGTCCAAATGTCAGTGGGAATGGCGTGGTTGTTGGCAGCTCTGTTTCCAGGCAAGAAGAGCCGACGGTTTTGTACACTTAGCTGTGTGTCAGCGCTGTGTGTGTGTTAAGTCCCTTTCCCTCCCAGTTACCAGGCGAGCTGGAGACCCATCTCGCAGATGAGGCACAGAGGCCTGGAGCAGTGAGGGGACTTGTCAGGGGTCACACAGCCGGGGGAGGCACAGCCGGCCCGTGGCCCCGCAGCCTGTGTTTCAGAGTCACGCGGGTCCCTGGCCTCATGCTCACCAGGCCCTGGAGGAAGCGTCCTCCCAGGAGGGCAGGGCGGGTTGCTAAGACGCAGTGGCTGTCATCCATCACGCACGTAACGGAGAGATTGTCCACTCGATCATCATTCTTGCTTCTGAAAACAGACTTAGGCGTTTAGTTATCGAAGGCAAAACGTGACTTAACACGTCAGGTGCTGCCAACAACGGACGAATCAAAGCTTGAACGTCATCTTTGACTGTATTAATGGAGCGGGATGTCTAGAAGGAGGGAGGGGATAGTCTTTTCTGTTTATCAGCTGTGATCATTGTTGTTGGAGGCATTAACTTCAAAAGGAATGCTTGTAAGTTGGAATTTACCCAGGGTGCTGGGCCAGGATCGTGAGGGGGTCAAGGTGTTGTCAGCGGGGGAGCTTCGGTCAGGGGCTGGGCTGTGTGGCGTGGAGCAGAGTCTCTCGTGGGCAGTGGGGCAGGGCGACGCTGTCACAGCCGTCAGTCTCGTGTGGCTACAGAACAGGGAGTCGAGGGTGGAGGACGGGAAGTAACGTGCACGAGGCCCCTGAACTCAGGCCTGTCTCCCGAGAGGCGGGGTGAACTCAGGAAAGGGGACTTCCTCCAGTCTCGGATTTTGGTCCAGGTGACAGGACGGGCTTCGGCACTCCGCACGGTTCCCGCAGCTCTGACACGAGCGCGTGCGTCTTTTCTGCTTGAGATGAAGGCGCGGCCGTCAGATCCAGGAGAGCAAACAGCAGGTCCCGGCCGCCGCGGCGGGGCGTCCGCGGGGATGGGTTTCCGAGGAGCCGAAAGGCAGACCGCGAGCCCGAGGTGTTCGTTACGGGGCAGGCCCCCGGCTGGGGAACCAAGTGGAGGGGCTGGAGTTACTAAAATCTAGAGGATTCTCACAGTAGCCCAGGGGCTGGGGCTCGGGCCACTGAGGTGGGGACGCGGAGTGGGGTGGGGGGACAGCGATGAGGTGCCGGTAGAAAGAGGAGTCAGGCTTGCTCCTGTCACCTGGCCATCTCCCTCTAGTGTCCCC
Source organism: Paradoxurus hermaphroditus (assembly GCA_004024585.1). Classification (NCBI taxonomy): domain Eukaryota; kingdom Metazoa; phylum Chordata; class Mammalia; order Carnivora; family Viverridae; genus Paradoxurus; species Paradoxurus hermaphroditus. The sequence continues at coordinate 18,263 of PITB01026819.1, forward strand.
ATCTGCGGAACCCTGAGAAAGCCCCCTGGGGAAGGAGGAGCGGGGCTGGCAGCCCGGTGCCCGCGTCCGCCTCCCGAGGCGGGGCCAGGAGGCAGCGGCTGGGCCCGAGCTCCCGGCAGCTCTGGGGTTTGCGTTGTGGCCCCGGAGCTGTCCTCCGTCTGCGGTCATGCTGCCGCCCCCCGTTTCTCCTCCGTAGAATCTTGCTTAATCGCCGTGAGCCTCAGCCTCGCCCAAATGAGGGGCTTCCAGAACTTTGTGGGCCCACTCACGTCACCACCCCAACACGCCATCGGTTTGGCGAGACCAGGAAGCACGTGGTCCCCACGGACGGGGTGGCGCGGGAGGAAGGTCTAGCCTTTTCTCCAAAGGGAGTGGGGGTCGCAGCCCTCCCCCACGTGAGGGTCCGGCCTTGCCCCTGCCTTGTTTGCAGGTGGGTCCGCAGTCGTGTGGCCCCCGTGGCAAGCCCGGCCCGGGACTCTAGAGGCCTCAGGGCCCTCGTGTGAGGCGGCCTCAGGTTGCTCACGCTGTTTCTGTCCGCGGTTGTTCGTTCCCAGATCAGTCTTCCCCCTGGAGGCGCGCCCACACCTCCGCATCTGTGACTGGCTATTTTAGAAGGACACTTTCTATATTTTAGAGGGATAACCGGGATTTTAAAGTAGCCGACTTGTAAACGCTCAGAGAAGATCGATCACTCGGTGTGAAGGTAGCGTCCGTATCGGCGGGCCTGCTGCCTGGTTCTGCTTCCTTCTCCAGGAGAACTTCTCAGGAATCCCGGGCACGTGTTCCCCCCCACCCCTTTTTACACGAGAATTGAGATCAGAGGGGCGCCTCAGTGGCCCTGTCGGTTTACGCGTCCGACTCTTGGTTTCGTCATAATCTCACGGTTCGTGAGATCGAGCCCCATATCAGGCTCTGCACTGACGGCATGGAGCCTGCTTGGGATTGTCTCTCTCCGTCTCTGTCTGCCCCTCCCCTGTTTGTGCTCTTTGTCTCTCTCTCTCTCAAAATAAATAAATAAATGAACTTTAAAAAAAAAAAAAAAAGAACTGAGATCCTATTCTGGAGACTGTATTCTGCATTTTTCACTTAATGTCACCGGTGTGTGTTACCCTTACCATTTACACGTTTTCTGAAAACTCGACTTGGAAGTTGTACTGTTCGTAAGCACCCCTCTGCTGTTAGACATTTAGGCCCTGGTAGACTGTCAGCGCCGAGTGACGTTAGGGTAAGGGTCTCTGTCTGTAAATCTTTGTCCCGCTTCCTGGTTGTTTTCTAGTTCAGGTTTCTAGAAGTCGTGTGTATGCGCAGAATACAAACATGCTAAGTGATACTGACATAGTTTGCAATTGCTGTTCAGGAGTGTGTTTTAAAATAGTATTGGTAGAAAATTTAGGGTGCAGTCAGGCCAGCAGGTCAGGAGCCGGTTGTCATTGAAAAGGTAGTTTTATTACTCACAGTTCCCAAGAGAAGGGGGCAAGCCCTGCCGGGGAGCCACGTGGGGGAGCTCTGGGGTGGGGGAGGGGTCAGAGGAGTGGGTGATGGGTGGGCAGGAGGTTTAACTACAGTTTCTTTAGGGGGAGATGAGCAGGCAGGGTAAGCAGCTTTTGGATTGGCTGGTTTGCTTGCCAGCAGACTGTGGGGCACAGGGGGGCGGGCCGCCCCCAGGGTGGGAGCCCAGTGAAGTAGGTCCCTTGGGATGGATGCAGGCTGCGGCTGTTTGTATCCGAAAGGCAGTTGTCTACCGTCTCCAGGGATTGGCTGACCCTGGGGTGGTTGTGGAAGCATCAGAATATTGAAAACAAAACAGATATGGTCCCTGTGGTTTCCGAATTTGCACACCCATGGGCGGGGTTTCCGAATTTGCACACCCACAGGCGGGGTTTCCGAATTGCACACCCACGGGCGGGCCTGAATGCTTCTTTCCTAGTCTTGCCAACCCTCAGCATCGCTGTGCAGGTAAGTAGGTACCTGAGCATTTTTTAAAGATTGCACTTTGTAAATTACTAGCACAGTTGACTATTTCTACACTCTTACGGTTCAGTCGTGTTACTTCTTTTATCGTTTGTGCCCTAGGCCCACGTAGGAGTGAGACAGTGAAACAGGTGGCCTGCGTGGCCTTAGTTCTGGGTGACCCTGCAAGACGCCTGCTCTGAGGATTGTTTTGTAACTCTCGCAGCCCAGGGGACGTCCCCTTGGAAGCGTCACTCAGTGCTCCGTGTTGACCCTGGCCTGTAAACTTTTTTGTCACCTCCTTGGATACAGATTTGGGAAGTGTGCTTTCCAAGGGCCCTGATGCTGCAGAACCGGGAAGGACGGGGGGTGACGTGGATGGCAGCGTCGGGATTGACTGCCATCTCGCGAGGATGAAATGCCGGTGGAAGGTGCCTTCAGAACAGAGACACATCCCAAGTCCTGTGTTTGGCTCCTTCCCTCCTCCCCTCCCTCCTGCTTTCCCTCCTGCCTGCCTCCCTCCCCCTTTTTTTATCTACTCCTGTTTGTTCCACTAATTGTACCAACACAGATAAATGTTTAGCAGTTCGTGTGCAAGGATGTTTGCTCTATAGATTTCCGTTCACGGGCCCCGCGTCCTCTCTCGCCCCGGCGCTCGAGACCGCATTTGGAGGATCTCGTTTAATTCTGGAAGCTCCATTTTGAGAGGCGTTCACAGAACCCACCAGATGCAGGGTGGGTGCAGGCTAGTGGCCAGGAGCCTGAGCTGTCTCTGGAAGCAGGGGACGA
>PITB01026820.1:0-21009 GCA_004024585.1 Paradoxurus hermaphroditus
CAGGTCCTCCTCCCAGGACAGGAAGAAGGAAGATATAAAAGTAAATAAAAGGAGGGGCGTCTGGGTGATTCAGCCCGTTAAGTATCCGACTCTTGATTTTGCCTCAGGTCATGATCTCACGGTCGTGAGTTCGAGCCCCGTGTTGGGCTCTGCGCGGACAGTGAAGAGCCCGCTTGAGATTCTCTCTTTCTCCTTCTCACTCTCTGCCCCTCCTTCTGCTGTCCTTGCTCTCTGTGTCTCTATCTCTCTCCCAAAGTAAATAAATACATACTTTTTAAAAAAGTGAATAAAAGGAAAGCCACACCTAAGAGGAGTACTGAGGTGGGATGGGCAGGGGGAGGGAGAGGGCCACCAGGAAGTGACTCGAAGCATCAGGACAGAGACCTGACTTACAGCAAAGCCACCAAAGGGCTGTGGAAATGGAAAGTCAGATTTGTCAGTATGGATAAGTGAACTGGTGCTGGGGAACAGAAATTCTAGATGCCCCCTCAGAACAGAAGAGTGAAGGAAATGGCATGAGAGGCCGTAGTCGCAAGGTAAAAATGCACTAGAATCTATCATCCATTCACTAAGTATTAACTGTTCAATTCCTGTATCCCCAGGATTCTTCTGGGGCCGAATGAACAATATGGGTGAAAATCCATGAATCCTTAGAGCTTATGGTCTGAGTGACATGTGCAAACTTTATCAAGTAGAAGTAATCAAGAACACCAATATTTTTATCCATCAAGTTTCTCTTCTTCAGATGGAAGGGCCGGCGTCCATCTTGTGAAGCCATGTTTGTGCACACACACAGGGAGCCTCATGCCCGGTAAAGCACACTAACTCGCCATAAATGACCCAACCAGAAAAGAGAAGGGGTCAACCCTGGTTCATCACCCTGCAGCCCCTCCACTGTTTATGAGTTGACTGTCTTGTGTTCCACGGGACTCTAAGGTCCACGGGGGCCGGAATCTCGTCTAAGCCATCACTATGCAGGAAATTTCCCTGAACAACGCAGGGGGGTCAGTAACTATCTGTGGTTGTCAGTGAATGAAACCTGAGGTTATCCCACCACACCGTTCACAGCTGAAGAAGCCCTCGAGTTTATAGAAGACCAGAGAATAGAGATTAAAGGTCGGTCCGTGATTAGGGAAACTCACTAAGGATAAATTCAAGCCCGCTGACGCCCTGGCAGAATCGTCAAAAGGATGCAAACAAAGGCAGTATACATCTGGCGAATCAAAGGTTGCCTACAAATTAATAGAAATCATGCTACCTCAGACTTTTTCTCACCAGAGCTAAGTGCTCATGGAGTGTTACCTGCAGGCTTTGCGAGGAAACTCATTGTGGCCTATACCTGGGTAATGGGTAATGTTTTACTCCACGTAGGAAGGACGTAGAAAGGCATCATCGTCTACATAAACACTAAAAAAAAAAAAAAAAAAAAAAAAAAAAAAAAAAAAAAAAAAAAAAAAAAAAAAAAAAAAAAAAAAAAAAAAAAGTCCCCCCATTACTTTTCTTGGAAAAAAAATGATGAAGAAAACGTTAAGTTTTCTCAAAGATGATTCCAGCTTGAGGCACTCAACGACAATGTGGCAATGGCCGGGGATGTCTGATTCTTTCAGAGGGAGTGGAGGTGAGGACCCGAGAGCAGTGAGTCCCTTCACCATGTGAACTAAGGGAAACCTGGCAGTGGAATTACATGGCTCAGCAACCACCGCACTGCCCAGGCTCCTCCCAGAAACTTCACAGTCCCACCCCAGACTGCCCAAACGCGACTCCGTCCGGGGCAGGTTTCCTAAGTCCTCACCATACACTGTTCTATTTTCTCTCTTTCTATCCAAAAACCAAGTTAGACTGAGCAAAATAATGGTCACATTTTATTGTCAGAGAATTAGCAGGATAACTGTCTGCTTGTTTACATTTTACACTGAATCACTGAACGACTTGAGTTAATTTGAATCAACTATCCAGTGACAGATATTACTGCTTTAATAAAATCTAACTCGTTATCAATCATAAGAAGTATCATTGTTTTATATACCGCTAAGAAAAAAAAGATGTCAATTAAACTATGATATGCCATTAATTATAAGATGCATCCCATTCGGAGATGTTAACATGTAAAAAATATGTCTTAGGGGCGCCTGGGTGGCTCAGTTGGTTAAGCGGCCGACTTCGGCTCAGGTCATGATCTCATGGTCTGTGAGTTCGAGCCCCACGTCAGGCTCTGTGCTGACAGCTCAGAGCCTGGAGCCTGTTTCGGATTCTGTATCTCCCTCTCTCTCTGCCCTTCCCCTGTTCATACTCTGTCTCTATGTCTCTCAAAAATAAATAAACATTAAAAAAATTAAAAATAAATAAAAATAAATATGTCTTAGAATCAATGAAATATGATATCTATTATTATATTTCTTCATATCCAATCATGTTTCAGATAAGACCTATGAATCTTCTTGTACTAATCATAATTTAAAATCAGTGTATACACAGTGTGATATCAACAGTGTAAAAATCTAAAGATAATTCAGCATTAAAACACTCTAGAATATTCCCAGTGATGGTTGTATCTGGAAATTGACTACCCGAATTTCAGTTTCTTGTTATACTTTTCTATAATTTTGTAGTTTTCATAAACTAGTGTTAACTTCATAACCACAAATATTGTTGGTATTTTAAAATAGTTACACGTGATGTTGTAGATGTCATGTGATCATTTAAAAATGATTAAAAAGTAATAGGAAAGATATCAAACATTAATGGTGCTTATTTCAGGTCATAGATTATGGCTGCTTCTCTCTACTTGTTTTCCCTTTCCTGAAAGTTTTAGAAAAAAGAAACTTTTTTTCCCCCTAGAAAAACAGGTTACATCCTTCAAAAAGGATTTGCATACACTAGTTGTAAGTGAAAAGTCAGTGAATAGTTGCCTCTCAGAGACCCATTCTCTCTTCTTTCTCAGAACAATCCCGGTTTTATTCTAGGGAGCAAAGGGCTGAGATGATTTTCCAGTTAATCTCAATCTCCCTCTCCCAAGGGCGATCCTGTAAATAAGTTCCCACAAATGAGATGTAAGTGAAAATGTTCACTGGGACTTCCAGTAGAGCTTCGTGAAAGCGGCATGTATGTGTGTATATATAATATTTGTATATATATATAACATATATGTATGTATATATACACATACAGATACATGTGTGTATATATGTACGTATGTACATACATATATGTGTGTGTAATTTATATAATTATAATACATAAATAATATAATTTACATAATTTATATATATATATATATATATATTTGCCTCACTTTTCTCCTTCCTGGAATACTGTCCTAATTGGCTGGTCCTTCAACGGCCATATTGGGCCTTGGGATGACTTGTTGACTGCGCCATTGCAAAGGATACTGGAACGGAATGATAGAACAGCACAGGTGCTTGGTGACATTGGAGCTACCAGACCATCCCCAGACTGTTTATCTTTGGACCACTTATACACAGAAAAGAAAATAAACCTGTAACTAACTTCTTTAAGTCTCTGTTATTCACAGCTGGTGGAAATTCCTAACTCATGCGGGCACAACTCGGAAGGCCTCCTGTGTCTTTGGATTCTGTATGCGATCATGAAAGTGGACAAGACGGAAGGCACAATGTATTCCCCGGTGATCTGAAATAAACAGTCCTGAGTTGTCAGAGGTTAGCTTCAACTCAGCCATGTTCCACATCAGTGTGCAGGACAGGAGGAAATTCCGAGAGCTCCCTGCCGTCAAAGGGACTTAGCTACAGGGATGGCATAGTTTCCATTACAAATAAGCCTCTTTTTCTTTTCCTTTTATCCATTTCCACTATTCCCCACACGAGTCAGGGTCTCTGCCCTCTTGTTTATTTCTTCCCAAGTTGCCCTTTCCCTGGGGCGCTTGGCTAATTTTGTGCTCCAGTGACCAAGATGGGCATTTGTCACTTCCTTCAGAAAGGAACGGAAGGGGAATTTGACATGTCGAGCCACACTTAACTGAGTTTCGGCTGAGCAGCAGGCCACTAAGAGCCCTTTGCTCGAGTACATATGCATCTAGAACTTGGAGATTTTCCACGAAATACATGTGTGCGTTTCCTTCCTTACTTTAATGGCAATAATCTTTAAGAATCCAGTGAATCGGGCCAAAAGAAAATAAAAAGAAAAATGGCCTTAAAGCACTTTAAGAATGCTTCCAAGAAGGAATCCCTGTAAGAGAGCTTTGTCTTCTTTAGAAATTCTAGAGATAGATTTTCCGTAAGATGAGATAAACAACTCATTTAATCAGTATGTCCACATAATGAGTTGGCATGAGCAGATTTCTAATACAAACAGATCACCCTCAATTTTCCTGGTTGAATTGTGTAAAACAAAATTCTTTAATCTCTCATTCACCTTGCAAATCATACGGGCTTCATGACTAATTGAAGCATGTGATTTAGTTATCCAAAGACCGCGGCTATGGTCCTTGGAAACCATGGGCCTCTGTTGATGTCACTAGCTGGAATTCATGCCCGAGGGCAGCTCCCTGTTGCCTTTAGGATGCTGGATGAAGCCATCCATGGTCAGGGCTAAGATCACCGCCACCTCCCCCGCTCTCTCTCTGCCTCCTAAAGTTCATGCTTATTAAACTGATATTAAACTACATGGGTGCCCCCTGCCTTAGATATCACATTCCTAGTAGTCTTGATATCTTTGTATATATTCCTTTTTGTCTGGAATGTTATCTATCCCTACTTGTTCTGTTCACTTAGGGAGCTCTCACCCAGTCTTCAAGATCCAGCACCATTATCCCAATTTATGAGGAAGAAATTGGAGGGTCAGAGAAGCAGAATTATTTGCCTAAGACCATGTAAGTTCTACTACGGCCAGGATTTGATGGTATGGTTCAGAATTCTGTGTTGGTATCTGTATGGATGGAGAAAGAGTAACTGGATACATCAATTAGATTGAGATATTATATATGGTATGTGGTTATTTTAAATTGTGTTTAATTTTATTTTTCCCACTTTTTTTTAATGTTTATTTTTGAAAGAGAAAGAGACAGAGTGTAAGCAGGGGAAAGGCAGAGATAGAGGGAGACAGAGTCTGAAGCAGACTCCAGGGTCTGAGCTGTCAGCACAGAGCCCAACGTGGGGCTTGACCTCAAGAACCTCGAGATCATGACCTGAGTCGAAGTCGGCCGCTTAACTGACTGAGCCACCCAGGCGTCTCTATTTTTCCCACTTTTAAGGTGGAAGCTACATTCACTGATTTAAGACCTTTCTTCATTTTTAATATAGACATCATAGGACCATAAATTTTCCTCTAAGTACTGCTTTAGCTGCAAACTACAAGTTTTGATACCTTGTATTCTAATTTTCATTCAGTTCTAATTTCTAATTTTGTTTTTGATTCCTTTTTTTAAAAAAAATTTTAATGTTTATTATTTTTGAGACAGAGAGAGACAGAGCATGAGTGGGGGAGGGGCAGGGAGAGAGGGAGACACAGAATCCGAAGCAGGCTCCAGGCTCTGAGTCATCAGCACAGAACCTGACGCGGGGCTCGAACTCACAGACCGCGAGATCATGACCTGAGCCAAAGTTGACCGCCCAACCGACTGAGCCACCCAGGCGCCCCTAATGTTTATTATTTTTGAGACAGAGGGAGACAGGGCATGAGTGGGGGAGGGGCAGAGAGAGAGAGAGACACAGAATCCGAAGCAGGCTCCAGGTTCTGAGCTGTCAGCACAGAGCCCGACGCGGGGCTCGAACTCACGGACTGCGAGATCATGACCTGAGCCGAAGTCGGACACTCAACTGACTGAGCCACCCAGGCGCCCCTTGATTCCTTTTAATTTCCCTTTTTGATTCCTTTTTCTTGGAGTTCATTGAGATTCTTGGATCTATAGAATTTTTAAATTTTTAGTTGTTATTTTTCCAAGTATTTTTCTGCTCTCTTCTTCTCAGGACTCCAATTGATTGTATTTTAGGCAATTTGTTGTTCCACAGTTCACCAATACTCTATCTTTTATTTTTTTTTTCAGTTTGTTTTCTTTCTCTGTCTGATTTCAGAAAGTTCCTATTATTATATCTTCACTTTCACTAATCTTTTCTTCTGCAATGTCTAATGTGCTGTTAATCTTATGTAACATACTTTTCATCCCAGGCATTATAGTTTTCATCTCAGAAGTTTTATTTTGCTCTTTTTTCTTTTTCGTAAAAGAAAATTTCATATTTCAACATGCCCATCCACTGCCGTAGACCACTAACCATATGGAGTCAGTGAACAAGAGTTATAATAATTGTCTTAATATCCTGTCTACTGATTCTATCAGCTATGTCATTGCTAAGTCCGTTTCAATCAATTGAGGTTTCTCCTCATTAAGACTCACATTTTCCTTCTTCTTTGAATGCATAGTAATTTTTGTTAGATGCCAGAGTCTATGAATTTTAGCTTGTTGAGTGATGGATATTTTATATTCCCATAAATATTAAGAGTTATTTGGATATGTAGTTAAGTTACTTGGAAACAAGTCTGACTCTTTCGGATCTTGCTTTCAAGCTTTATTGACGCAAGACAGACAAACACCTAGGCTAGGTCTAATTTTTGCCCTACTGCTAAGGGAAAGTTTTGGATGACTCTACCTGATGTCCTATGAGTTATTAGGTCTTCCGTTCCAGCCAATGGAAACAGACCCTCTTCTCAGCCCTGTGAGTTCCAGCGATTATTTCCTCTGATCCTTTCTGGTGGTTCTTTCTCTGTGTTGTGTAGATTCTCCACAGGAGGTGTGCTCAATAGTCCTCAACTGAAGATGTGAGGGGACCCTCTATGGATTTCTGAACTCTCTGTCTGTGTGGCTCTCTGCTCTATGTTACTCTGCCCTGTGAAGTCTCTCCACCTTGGCCTCCCACCAATATTCCTTCAAGTCAGGGTGATGGCCAAGGTCTGGCATGTTCCTTCTCCCTCCGCGGTGGCCTGGAAACACTCAGCAACAAACTGGGATAAATTTGGGCTGCATCTCACTTACTCTGTGTGTCCCGGGGTTCCCTGTCTGTCACGGTCCCACATCCAGTGCTTGAACACTGTTGCTTTATATATGTTATTTTATTTTTATTCTTTTTATTTGTGTTACATCTGGTATCTGTTACTTCCACTGGTCATGAATCAAAGCTGGGTTTCATTTTCTATTGTAAAAACGACTCTGGTTTAGGATCTTTGAGGAGCGCCTGGAAAGATGCTTTGTGCTTATAAATAACCTTGATATTCTTCTGAAACTGTGGTCAATTATTTTCTTAGCTTACGGAGCATGTATCCTTGAACCAACTCCTCACCTCTCTTCCTCAGTCCAGTGGACTAGTTTCGCACCTCAGATTACTTCTTGTAAGCTACCGGATCTCAGACAAATTACCTGAACTTCCTTACCTCAAAAGTTTTAATTTTTTTAAGTTTTTTTATTTACTCTGAGAGAGAGAGAGAGCATGTGCACAAGTAGGGGACAAATAGAGAGAGAGAATCCCAGGCAGACCACTCTGCGAGTGCAGAACCTGGTGTGGGCCTCAAACTCACAAACTGTGAGATCATGACCTGAGTTGAAGTCAAGAGTCAGGTGCTTAATCAACTGAGCCACCCAAGTGCCCCCTTCGATATTTTTAAATATGTAAAATGAGAATACTATTCTCTACCTAATGGACTTGTAATTGTTAAATAACATACAAAAATGTATTTCTAATAGGAAATGTCTGGAAAACAGTCATCTAATTAAAGGCAAATAAAAGCTATATACTCTAAAACGTTAGAGTCCATCTGTTGTCTCAAAATCAATTTATTGATATATATATATCAATATATGATTGATATATTCATCTATCTATTTTAATTTACATCAACAAGTATCTGTCAAATGTCCTCCTTTGCCAAGGGAACTCAAACCTAAACTTTTTCATTTTACTTCTCTAACAAAAACTATACCTTAAAGTATGCAGAAAGGAAATATTTACTTGAAATTTGGTATTTGTAATATTATCTTTCACACATATTTTGGAACTGAAGTTCCTTTTATAGGAAAGGAAAAAAATCCCTAAATTAATTAATTCAGCCAAGTATGAGGACATTTTCATCTTGGAACCTCCCGAGAATGGGTGGAAGGCTCATCGTTGGTGAAGCCGGCGGTCCCTATAACTCCACCAGCATTCCACTGGGCTGTGGGTACAGACCTGCCCATGCACCTCAGTCAGAAGACCCTTGTCATCTATTTCACTGGAGACAAAGCATTAAAAGATACATAAATAATAAAGGTGCAATATTCTCATATTCTGCCACAGCATACTTTGTGTTAAAGGATGCTTTCCCTGTGGTGGCATTGCTGTTGAAGCTTCCAGAAGCTTCCAGTAGCTTCCAGATGATGTTTTTAGTATGCTCACCCAGATAGTCCATTTCCTTCCCCAGTCCTACGTTGTCCATTCTGTACAAACTTGCAATAGAAACTAGGATTGTTTCTTCATGTCTTTGGAATCCTAAACAAAAGGGTAGGGAGAGAAAATTCCATTTTTTCCATCTATTCTGTTTAGAGTAAAAATAAACCCCTTCTGACACTCCCACTGTAGTAGACATGCTCTGTGGCGTCTGTTCAATTCGCAGTGTCCCCTTAACGGCCTTCCTCGTGAGCGGAGCAGGAACCTCAGCATCCATATTTATAAATGACCCCTGTGGACTGGGCCAGGTGTGGCCAGGTGACGCAAGCTGGGCCAATCAAATTTGGAATTGATATTCATCAGTGTATTTCACTGAAGAGTCCCCAACAACAACAAAAATATCTTTAAGCATCCAGAGCTGTGATTTGGATATCTTCCACCAGGTGGAAGTAGGAAAGTGTATCTACAGATATAAAAGAAGCTGGATTTAATAAAGAGAAGTGGAGATACGACACAAAGGCCCCATTTGCCAGGCTTTGCAGATGCTGTCCTGCGCCTTATCCAAGGACCAGATCTCCAAGGCTGTAATCCTACCCTGAGGTTCAGAAAGACAGGACTGTATCCTTAAACTAAGTACCCCAATCTCACTCCAGCATGTGTTGGTCGCTTCTGCTTGCAAACAAAATGTCCCAACTAATAAAGTGCGATGAAGCGAGAGTAAAAAAGAGTTGATCTACACCTAACGAGAGAGGAAAGACACCTAGAAATCCCGTAGGACTCAATATGGACCAACGACTTTGCCGTAGACACGCTCATCGAGTCTTACAAGCAACCTGTGTGAGGTAGATTTTGCGGGTCCGTTTTACAGAAGAATAAATAGAGGCTCAGCAAATGCAAGTGGCTTGGCCAAGATTGTAAAGTTAGTAGTAGATGCTGGAACTAAAGTCTGAAGACAAGTAAGTTAATTAGAGGAGACCTGGCTAGAGGCACCTGGGTGGCTCAGTTGGTTAACCGTCTGACTTCAGCTCAGGTCATGATCTTGCAGTTTGTGAGTTCAAGCCCTACGTCGGGCTCTGTGCTGATGGCTCATCAGAGCGTGGAGCCTGCTTCGGATTCTGTGCCTCCCCCTCTCTCTACCCCTCCGCCAGTTGCTCTCTCTCTCTGTCTTTCTCTCTCTCTCTCTCTCTCTCTGTCATAAATAAAATAAATAAACTTAAAAAATGTAAAACTAAAGTCCCGGCTGGCCCATGAGGACGCTACACCATGCCTTCAAGAATGACAGCGGTGATACGTGACAGATGCTTTCTGAAGTCCTCGACCACACGTTGGGTTTGGCTCATAGACAGATCATAGTTTCTTACTTGTAAATTAACTTAAACTGGGCTCTGAGTGTCACTCAAAGGGCTTCAGGTAGGGACAGGGTCCAGCAGGGAAGACCTACTTCCTCCACATATAATAAGCAATTAGGTGAATTTCTTGTTAATTCAATCAGAGAAGCGGAGATATATTGCAACTCTTTGGATTAAGGTCTGAAATCAAATATATTTTTTTACAAGGTTGACCTTTGTCAGTTTCGTGTAAGAGGAGCTGATGATGAGCCACTGAACTAGCAAATTAGCTTCGCAGAACTGTTGACAGGGTCAGTAGGAAATGAAACCCATTTTAACAAAGATGAGCTGGTTTCTAAGGTGTATGACTCAGTTTTGGAGGCTTCCAACATAACGATGTTCAGAGGCACTTTGAAAGCAGACTCTAAAAAGTGCATTTTTTTTTTCCTACCTTGAGACATTTAACTCTTTCCTTACCCTTCTAGAACCAGTGGAAACAACTGCGAAGGTTGTTGGCCAAACCTTCAGGAAGGTGCAGCTCATTTTCAATTTCTTAAAACCAGACGGACACGTTGGGCACCTAGCGAGTGCCAGGCAGTCACGCCATCGTGTATTAGCTCTTCCGATCAGAGGCAGGAGACTTGTTTCCAGCTTACAAGACGAGAACCCGAAGTGCAGAAAGACTTAGTACTTTGCTGTAATGGGAGTAGCTACGTTAAAATTTAAGCTCACTGTGGAGGATGCGGGGATAAGGCAAAGACTAGCTACGACATCAACAATCCTGTTCTTTATGCCTCCTGGGTACAAACTCGGTTCTATTTCCCAGACTTCCCTGCGGTGGGTGTTACCACGTGACTGCATTCGAGCCGATGGGTCGTAAGCAAAAGTGACATGCAGTGATTCCTTCCCATGGCATAAAATCATCCCACAACGACTGGCCTTGCTCTCCCTCCTTCCGATGGCTCGACACAGACAAACGGCAATTTTGGAAGCTGCGTGTTAAAGCGGGGAAGGCCACACAATGGTAGGTGTCTTGATCCCTGAATCACCACTTGGAAGAGAGCCAAGAACCAATGGGGAACATTTATTTTGGACTTCACACGGCAAAAAATAAATCGTAGCATGCTCGAATCATCAAGACATGTGCGAATTTGTCACCACAACTAGCTTAAACTAATATGAAAAGCCAAGGACGCTGAGGGTGATGCGAGCTTTAGTGGAAGGACTTTTACACTGAGATGGAGTAATGTTATGGCTAATTTCACGTGTCAGCTCGGCTAGACGGGGGCGCCCAGCTGTTTGGCGAAACACTAGTTAATCTAGATGCTGCTGTAAAGATTAATTTCAGATGTGATGAACATTTCCAATTGCTTGATTTTAAGTAAAGCAGATTACTCTCCAAAACATGGGTGGGCCTCATCCAATCAGTTGAAAACCTTAACAGCAAAGACCAAGGTTTCCCCGAGAAGAAGGAATTCTGCCTTCAGACTGCAACGAAGAAATTCTGCCTGGTTTTCCAGCCTTTGGACTGAAGACTGGAATATCAATTTACTCGATCTCCAGCTTGCTGGCTTGCCCTAGTTATTTCAGATTTGTCATCCACCACAATCACATGAGCTAATTTCTCAAAATAAATTCCTCTCTCTCCCTCTCTCTGTATTTATCCATCTGTAGATATAGATATCACCTATTATTATACCTATTACACATACACACACATATGTATATATGTTACATATTACATTTATATATTTAAAGCCTATTGGTTCTGTTTCTCTGGAGAAACCTGCGTACTACAGATTTAAACAACAGAAACAACTAGATATATATTCGCAATATGTCATGCATATTATAGGCTCTACGGGACTTTGGATGAAGGAGTGAAAAGCTACTATTGACTGACATCCCTCATTTTGGAGTGTTGCAGGAAAGACCAGTGAGGGGGATCGGGTGGCTACAAAGTGTTTGGAGGGCTTCTAGCTCAATCCTGGGGACATGGGCCAGGAGGCCCTCAGCAGACAGTGCTGCAGGACCCGGGTATTCACTGTCCTTCCAGAGGGAAGCCTGTGGTCTCCTGCCCCGATGATATCAACTGGGGCCATCCGACCTGTTGTCACCAATGAAATATGATCAGAATGGGCACACCATGCCTACACAGAAGTTTTAGTAGTCTACATGGGATTCGGGGAACCCAGGTGACTCAGTCGGTTGAGCATCATGATCTCATGGTCATGATCTCATGGTTCCTGGGTTCCAGCCCCGTGTCGAGCTCTGTGCTGACAGCTCGGAGGCTGGAGCCTGCTTCGGATTCTGTCTTCCTCTCTTCCTATCCCTCCCCCGTTCACACTCTGTCTCTATCTCTCAAATATGAGTAAACATTACAAAAAAAAAAAAAAAAAAAAGGAGTCAACATGGGATTTTCTCTGTTTTCCCTCTGCTACATAGAATTACATCATTGTCTTGGAGAAATAAGGCACCTGGAGTAGAATCATAGCCAACCTTCTGTGGTCATATAATAGCAAAAGCATAAATGCTTCCATATTAAATGCATGCTCTGTATCAATAGTCACTCAAAATCATGAGTGATTTATTATTGCAGGATATGCTTATCTCTCCTGACCTCTATATCTGTATAAATATAAATATAGACAGCTTCAACCAGTTCGGATTTGAACCACTTCGAATCCTGGTTCCCACCATGTCCTAGTTACATGTTTTTGGAAAACCTTTCTGTTGCTCAATCGTCTCCACTTAAAGTGTGGGGGGACCCTTTATCTAGAAGAGCTGGGAGAATTTTGTTGGTTAACACATGCAAAGCTCTCGTTTGTCACCGGTACACAAAAGACAATTAATGAATGTGCCCTATGATTATAGCATGTTTTGAAAGCCTTTCTCACAGTAACCAGGAAGCCTTACCAATAGGAAGGGCAGTGCCAGACTCGTGGGTGCTCATGAACGTCACTCTAAAAAGTATCATCCAATCCAAGGGGGGATGAGGGAAACTTGCATTAGGTCCAGATGATACATATTATAGGTTTCCCAGGACTTAGTTGGCCTGTGTTTCATATTATTCTCTCTGTCTCTTTCCATCTCTGTCTCTACCTCTTTATCTTTATAGACCTTTAAAGACACAAAACTAATTCTTAATTGGAGGGACGCTCTAAGACAGGCCATGGGCCAGATTTAGCTGTTGGACATAGTCAACTGCTGGTCTAATCAGCCACACGGTGTCCCATTCTTTTGATTTCCCTTGCACGAGATCTTGATCTAGTCTCTGTTGCGGAAAGAGCTCGAGGTCGCCCTGTGCACGGGTAAGCATTGATTCCATGAGCACTTCATGAATGCGTTCATACATTCAGGACAGTTGATGGAACTGGTTCCTGAAGGGAGAGCAAGTTCTTTGTTTATATGGACAAATATTGATGAGTCACACTGCGAAATAGCAGAGGACTTCAGGTGTAGGTGTTCGCCGTGGCTTGTTTGATAGGAATAGCACGCTGTTGGCGTGGACTCTGATCTATCCATGTGATGGCCATCAGTGGTGCACAGAGGTCACGAACACCCCCGATAAGAACCAGCCTGAGCGTTTGGATGAAACGGATATTTAAGATCGCTTGTGGAAAATCCTGCTGCAGAATTTTCAAGGCTGGTCCCTCTTTCCGATACTTAAGGCAGGGATCCTAGCCTTCTGAGTTCTGTTGCCGGACAATAAATATATACGCAAGGACATACATTTTTATAAGACAGTTCGTGTGCCTCCCTGAGTCGCTTCTGTATAGGCGTGGCCCTACGGTGGTGCACACTGGCTGAATCTGACTGTTTTCTAATAATGTTGTCCAACTCAGCTACTGCCACTTCTAGTCCTTGGCATTTGCTTTGTAATTCTGTTTGTCCATCTGTTCTTTGTCCTTCTGGCATTGTTGCCTGCCTATTTTTACATTTGTGTTTTTGTTTTTCATTTTTCTTCCAGTAATTTTGCAACACCAGTCTCCTGCTTGATTTTCTATCTTGCTCCCCGTGTGAAGACAAGCTGCGAGAAATTCTAGAAGCAGGGGGAAACGCCGGGTCTTACCTCTCCCAGAGCTTGCGTCTCAAACTGAAAGCACACAAGGTATACAGTTCCAGGCTGATGAAGGCCCAACTTTAAACCTGCGTGTTTTTCCGAAGCAAGTTTACATCACAAGGAGGTGAAACTTTTCTACTTTAATAGATATAGATCTATTGTAGAAAAATTCAACATTTTTGTGATTTTTAAAGTAAATATAAGAACAACCTGCTGAATGCCTCTTGGGTTTTGTCTCCAATTCTGTCTTCCCTGCTGCTGGAGGAAAAATCTGAGATGCATGGGATCGTCAATAGAGTGCTGGGAGAGGGAAGATGGGCACTCTCTTGCTGGTCTCCAGTCCCAGATGCTGCACTGAACCCTTCTGGTTCATCATCTCACCCAATCCTCTTAATATATGAGGCCACAGGGATATTTACCCCTTTAACCAAATCAAGGTTGAAAGAGCCAAACTAAGGTTATTAGTGATAATTTTATTGCCATTATAGTAAGTAATTTTGGTAAAGCCACACCTTAGGAAAGTGTACCAAAGTCTTTTATTTACCAAAAAGTCGAGCACTCTTGTCTCCCTTGGAAGGAGATAGTTTCGCGTAATGTGAGTGCTGAACTGTGCCTTCCCCAGAATTCATAGCTGGACGGGCTGACTCCAAGTCCCTCCAATGTGACTGCATTCACGGACAGGTCTTAAAAGAAGTGATTAAATTAAAATGAGGCCACGGGTGTGATTCAATATGACCCGTGTCCTTATAAGAAGAAAACACACACAGAAGAAGTCTGCTAAAGAAAGAGGGGGAGGATTGTCCATCTGCGAACTGCGGGGAGACGCCTCCACAGAACCAAACTTGCTGATGCCTTAATCTGAGGTTTTCAGCTCCAGAACCGTGAGAAAATAAATTTCTGTTCTTTAAGCCACCAAGGCTGTAGCAATTTGGTACAGAAGCTCTAGAAATACTAATGCACACGACAAGTCTTTCTACTTAAGTGTGTGTGTGTCTGCCTATTTATCCATCCATCCAACCATCCATCCATAATCGATCTATCCGTCCATTATCTATCTACTTATCTATCTATCCTTCTTTTCATCCATCTATCTACACATCTATCTATCCATCCATCCATCCATCCATAATCTATATATCTATCTCTCCATCCATCTATCCATCTATCTATAATCTATCTATCCATCCATCCATCATCTATCTATCCATCCATCATCTATCTATCTATATCCATCCATTATCTATCTATCTATCTATCTATCTATCTATCTATCTATCTATCTATCTATCTATCTATCTATCCATCCATCTATCTATCCATCCATCCATCCATCCATCCATTTATCCATCCATCCATCCATTTATCCATCCATCCATCCATCCATTCATCTAATTTATCACCCATCTACCTACCTACCTATCTAGGTAGTCAATATAGACGAACATCTAATCCAAAAAGGAAAGTCTAAAGAAGATATTTTTATTTGCCCCTATTTCCCCTATCTTCACACAGCATTTATTTTAATGATAACACAAAGCTTCTCATCTTCACTGGTCTGTGTTTGCTATGTTTCTATATGGCTGTAATAATAGCATACATATGCAAGAATGTTCTAAGAGTTCCCCTGATCATTAGGAATTAAATATTTATAAAAACTTTACAAAATATAATTAATCCTGCTAAATGACATTATATTTCCTTGGAGTCGTGTATTGAAATGTTATACATTTAATCATTGTTTTTATATCATGGATTAATACAGAATTGTTTTAGAAAATCTACACAGACTAGGAATATAATCTATAAGAGGAATTTGAAAGTCACTCATAATTTCATCATCCAGAGATATTTGATGAGAACATTTTGCTCTTAGTGTTTTTCTTCTATATTTGCATGAATACACACATGGACACACAGATACTTACAAATATTGAAAATACTTTTCTGTGTTCTTTACATAGGAAAGATACCAAACCTTTAGCTCTGAGGCAAATATTTTCACAGATTTAGGGTTGCTGTTTTCATCTAAAGAAGTTTTACTTTTTGCACATTCCAGTCTGTTGAATTGGAATTTTTCTCTGTCATTTTTGTGCTCCAAAATTACATTTCTGTCCTGAAATCGTGTAAGTGTTTACTTAGACAATACATGGTTTCACTTTTCCCCATCCGATTATTTAGTCTAGCTGGAATTTCTTTCTCTACAGAGTGTTTTACGGAAATCCATACCTGAATTTCCCAAGCATCTTAATGACAGTTGGCAGAACCCATTTCCCTAACGTAGAACTGAGGTTGCTATTTTCTTGCTCACCGTTGGCCGACTGGGGACCGTCAGCGACTACAGACTGTCCTCACATCCTTGCCACATGATCCCCTCTGTGAACCCTTTCACACTTTGACCCTGCTGGAGAGACTTAGTCACTTCGAAGGTCACATCTGATTAGGTCAGGCCCACCTGGAAAAACCCCGCTCCTTATGAACTCAGTCAAAGGATTACGGATTTCAGCTGTATTTGTAAATTTCCTTCAGGTTTGTCCTGTAAGGTAACCTAACCAGAGGTGTGAAAGTCATCATATTCGCCAATCTTGCCCACTCTCAGGGGGAGGGAAATTCGGAAGGCACGGACATCAGGGTCATGAGTCTTCAGGGCTGTCCCAGAATTCTGCCTACTATATCCACTAAGTTTTGATGCCATCTTTATCACATGCTACTATTCTTCATTGTTGTTCTATAGTTCCTGACCCGCTAATGAGCTGCGCTGTTTCAAGGCTTATCCGTCCTCGGGCCCGTGCTGTATTTCCCTCACTAGCACATCCTTCTGTAGTTTTTAACAGAGCCAGCCACCCACTCATATTATTTTTATAATATGATATTTTTATAATATATTTTATATATTTTCATATTATATATATTATATATTATGTTATATGTTATATGTTTCATTAATATAATATAATATTTTTATAATATAATTATAAAAATAATTATAATATAATTTCATATTATGCCTGTCCCGCACTCATATTATTTTTTTCTTTTCTTTTAGTGACTCATCTCTTACCTATAACGCTCCGTGCTCATCCCAACAAGTGCCCTCCTTAATGCCCATCCCCCATTTACCCCATTCCCCACCCAACACCCTACCGGCAACCCTCGGTTTGTTCTCTGTAAGAGTCTTTTATGGTTTGCCTCCCTCTCTCTTTTTTATCTCATTTTTCCTTCCCTTTCCTTATATTCATCTGTTTTGTTTCTTAAATTCCACGTATGAGTTAAATCATACATTTGCCTTTCTCTCAC
This sequence comes from Paradoxurus hermaphroditus, assembly GCA_004024585.1. Taxonomy (NCBI): domain Eukaryota; kingdom Metazoa; phylum Chordata; class Mammalia; order Carnivora; family Viverridae; genus Paradoxurus; species Paradoxurus hermaphroditus. The sequence continues at coordinate 17,073 of PITB01026820.1, forward strand.
TGACTTATTTTGCTCAGCATAATCCACGTTGTTGCGAATGGCAGGATTTCCTTCTTTTTGATCACCGAGTAATATTCCACTGTGCGTGTGTGTGTGTGTGTGTGTGTGTGTGTGTGTGTACCACATCTTCTTTCTCCATTCATCAGTCGATGGAAATTTGGGCTCTTTCTGTAATTTGGATATTGTCGATAGCGCTGCTATAAACATTGAGGTGCATGTGTCCCTTCAATTCAGCATTTTTGTATCCTTTGAATAAATACCTAGTAATGCAATGCTGGGTCGTAGGTTATGCCTTGAAACTAGTTGTTCTCACTCCCTTATACTATTTTTTTATTCTCTCAGCTGACTCTGGTATCATCGACTGATGGCTGGAGACCGTCCTACTCACAATTTCATTTTGATCTCTGAAAAGTACTCACCGATCGGGAGAGAATTTACTCCCTTTCCAAAATGTATTGTTTCTAAACAATCCATACTATGTATTTCAAATATAATCCGACACATTTATGTTGGGTCTCTAGCCCACGTCCGACAGAGATGACCAGAAAGAATCACGTTCCACGGAGCTGGCACTGAAGCGAGGGAGGCAGACGAGAATTGAGTGAACAAGCGGAAGAGATGGCGTGAGGCGATGCCACACGCCGAGAAGGACAGGGTAAAGTCACAGCAAATGACTGGCAGGGAGAACGGGCAGCTTTGGAGGAGGAAGTGAGAGAAGCCTCTTTGGGATTATAGGTAACCTGAGACACGACGAAACTGTCAGTCATGAAAAAATCAGGGGGAAAAGCATTTCTGGCCAAGAAACGGTACGTGCAAATGCCCCGGAATGGGGGATGGGTTGCAGTCCAACAGGTGGGTGGGAACCGGGTATCTCAATCAAGGTTTTTTAATATATATTTTTGATTCATAAATTTGTACAGTGTTCTCCAGCTGGGCACTGTATACGTTAAGGACAGATTTCATATTCTTTTTGGCTGCGAGTTATTCTTTGAGTTAATACAGAGGACATCTATTGATTTTTAGAGTATCTCTTTTGAAATGGTCACATTACTTCATTGGGATTCATTCTGCCGGTTCTTCGGTTCATGGAAAACTGGATCTTCTCTTCTCTTGCATTTCTGAGGTAGGCGCTCGTAACGAATGCAGTAAGAATCATTTCGCAATAATGGAAATGCTGCGTTTTCCTGTTAAAACGTCATTATGCTTTTGATTTCTATTTCATATCTTAACACTTGTTTTATTTTCGTAGATTTCCATGAGAGATATTCTTGTTTTTAGTTTATTTATCGATTTCGAGAGAAAGAGAGAGCACAAGCAGGGGAGGGGGCAGAGAGAGAGGGAGAAAGAGAATTCCAAGCAGGCTCCTCATCATCAGCTTGGAGCCTGATGTGGGGCTTGAACTCATGAACCACGAGATCGTGACCTGAGCCGAAACCAAGAATCAGATGTTTAACTGACTGAGCCACCCAGGTGCCCCTCTTTTGCTTTATGATAAGATGCACTCGGTCTAAAATGGAGGGCACAATTCTCTTTTGCTGTTTTTGTGTTGGATATGGGAACTCTTCCCAATTTAGATCTGTTATGAATAAATAAAACTGCTCTAGAGTCTTTCTTTCTTTCAGAGTTGTTTTTTTTTCCTCTGAATTATTTTCTTTAAATGTATGAAGAGGGGTAAGATTCATCATGAGTTAAAAGGAATTGTTGAAGGGCTGGTTGGGGCCCCTGGGCTCTGAGAAATGTTCACCAGCTGTTGACTCGCAATGACCTGTCTGAGGGTTTGCTTTATGATTAAAAATTGGATTGTCTTGGAGGAAAAATGGCATTCTGTGGCAATGGCAGGAAAGAGGGAGGAACGGGGGAGACTGACTGACACAGACAGCATCTTGAGAGCATGGCTAGGAGTCTGTTACACCCCATTTTTGTTAGGTGGCTCTTGATCATGAGGAAACGGTTCTCCTTGTGTAGATAGAGGCTGTAACTCATAGTGACCTGAATCCGGGTTCTGGCATTGATTGGCTGAGCAACTCTAGGCTAGGCAGTTAACTCCTCTGAGCTTCTTTTCCTCCATGGAGGGTCTACCCTGTAGCTTGCAGAGGCTGCCATGAGGATTAAATAAGATCACATATTTAAAGTGTCAAGCACTGAGGTGCCTGGGGGGCTCAGTCAGTTAAGCGTCCGACTCCCGAGTTCAGCTCAGGTCATGATCTCGCAGTTCATGAGTTTGAGTCCCGAGTCAGGCTCTGCGCTGACAGTGTGAAGCCTGCTTGGGATTCTCTCTTTCCCTCTCTTCCTGCCCCCCTCCCAAACTAAATAAAATTAAAAAATAATAAAGCGCTAAGCCTCTTACCACGCACAGAAAAAGTCCTCAGAAAAGTGATTTCCTTTCTGTTGCTTCCAAAGCCAAAGGAAACTTCTAGCTGCGATACGGTCTACAGACATTTTTGTTTCATGTCCCACCCGGAAAAGCTGCTCCTGGTAACTGGGAAGTGTTATAACCGTGGTTGTTTTGTTGTTGCTATTTTTGTCCTCATAAAATCACCCTCATCCTCCCGTCCGCGGTCGGTCTGGGTCACCTGGAGAACAGGACCTGTTCGTCTTTGGTTCAATTATACATCCTGGCGTAGCAAAGCGTACAGATAGTTACATGCACAAGAGACACGAAGTCCCTTGCACACTAGGAGTGAGTATACTTATGAGGGAACGGGCCACACCACTGGTGACTGCGCCCCGTGCGCACGCTTCCCTGCCACCTGCTCGCACCCCCTCTGCTCACCAGCCTGTTTCCACTGCCCAGAGACTTGTCATTGTAAGCATCCCTTGCCCGTCCTGAGACCGGACCGCTGGCCTCTGCTCTCCTGCCCACAGACAACACAGCAAACTTCTCACGTCAATGTTTCAGGTTGGGGTCCAAATCCTGCCATAGTTTTTAACCCTCTGCTTGGGGGCCGTTTCTCTAGAATTTATTATTTCTTCTTCCACGTCATGTCACAAAGAATGGGCTATATAGTCAGTGAAATGTAAAATTGAAGGAATTATCAGGGAAATCTAAAGCACAAACGCTATTAAGATTCATGTTCCGGCCCCTGGGTAGTTTTGCTGAAATGACGTGGGCAGGTCGTACCTTCTCAAGGTTCAGTCACTGCACTGTCTGTTAGGACTTCGTGAAGGCTGGCCTGGACCCGATCCCGCTGTCACAGGGCCACATTCTCGGGGGGGCGATTTTGGCCCACGTACACGTTAAGTGTCGGCAGTGCAAAAACAAAACAAACGAAAAACTGCTGCTGATCTTTGACATAGGGTCAAATAATCGTCCTGTATTTAGGGTCTGAGAGACCCCACGGCAAAGCTCGTCCCTTATTGTACCTAAATAACTCTCCCTGAACTCAATTCTCCATCCGGGAAAATGGAATAGGAACTTTTGTCAGATAGGTATTTTTTTAGAGCCTCAGTGGCATAATGTGTTTTTTCTACAGATTGGAACTTCGGAACTTTAGGAAATTGGTTTCACCGCTATTTCTTGGGTCTCCAAAACGGAATCATTGTTATCAGTTGAATGTTTATGGCTTCTGCTTTCAGCTGTGGCTTCAGGGACAAAACCCTCATCATCACGTGCAAAGCTCACTTCCTTCTTTGAGACTTAAAAACAATGATCCTTCCGGGGAGCTTTTCTAGGTGAACCCCAACTGACTTCCTTTTGTTAAACCTCTGCTTGGCCCATCCCACCCGCCGACCTCTGCTGCTAAGGGCCCCCTGCCTTTCCCTTTGAGCCCCAAACAACACGGCTTTCTGAAGCAACCCCAGGATAAACTAGAAGTCTCCTTCGGAGTGTTCGGTAGGGCCTGGGAATTATTCATTCGTCCCTGACCATTGTCTGGGGTGCATTAGAGATAGATTTAGGTCCCCACAACCAAGTAAGCACTGGACAGAAGCCCTCAGC
>PITB01026821.1:0-21005 GCA_004024585.1 Paradoxurus hermaphroditus
AATTTATGAATGCAATCTAAAATTGGCATAGGATTTCTCTTTTTGAATTCTTTAAAGAGGACCGTGTTCTCTGTTAACACTGATGCAATGATGCTTTGATAGAGCTTTGTTTATTCTAAGCCTCTATTTCTTCCTCCCGAATTGTTTCTGAGGCCAGGCAGCTGCTAAGGGTTATGCACCAATTCCTGGGAAATTATCCAATTTGGGAATGGAATCAGGAAAGGAAATGGGATGCCAAGGGGGAGCGGGTTCTGACCTTTTTCCAACGTAGCAAAAATTACAGGATTCATGGAATTCTAGACTTTCTAACATAGAGCAGGGCCTCAGAAGCCAACTAGTTTAGTTTTGAATGATGCAGAACGGGCATGTCATGATCCACATCTTGAAATGGATCACTTCTGAGGCCGCTTATTTCTTTCGACCACCCTAGTCGTAGTGGTCTCAGAAGTACATATAAATATAACCATTTAAAATCTCCAATGTATATTGATGTAGATGTTTGATAAAATGCATGGGAGAAAAATCTCAGGGAGGATTGGGAGATCTTGAAAAACAACATTCAGAGGCCAGTTTTTCATAAAAAGTTTCATTTCTAGCATCACTGTCCGTATGCCTGTTCATTTTGGTTGTCTGTGAGATTGCGCTGTCAGGAATCTTTCTTTGTTGGACTTTCGAGATGAGACACACTTGCTATGTTCAACTTCTACAAAACAGAATACAGACATTCACTGACAATAGGTGTTTTATCTGAGACAATATATTGCTCAGAGAATTGAAAAGTTGTATATCTGATTTGGGGGACCCCTTGACCCACGTGTTAATTATTTTTATTGCCCTACAGGAGTTTATGATGTGGCAGTCGGGACTACATTTTTAAGCATTTGCCTAATTAGGTGTATTAGTGAGATAGGTGATTTCAGGGGAGGAGCTGTTAGTTACCACAGACTCTTTCAGCCCCCGTAGTAAATGTGTCCTCACCAAAAAAACAGAAGGAGCCTTGAGAACTGTTTGAGGGATTTGGGGATTATTTATAATTTACCATGGAGCCTTTGTCGTATTGATTATAACTCAGTGTGCTTACGGGGATTAATTAATAGGACTAAATACAAAAGGCTGCTCACTAATGACATTAACAGGAGCCATAATTACAGAACATAATTGCCAATAATTCTTCAATGGTTATTTGGTAATCAGATTCTTTGGAGGTTAAATGAAAATCAAGTAGACTTTTATTCATAGAGATATTTCAGATGCAGTGACGCATAATCACAATTGCCATTGAAACTCATCCGAGCTTCACATTGTGCTAAAGGAGGCGTAAGGTATTTTCAGGGGTAGTTGGGTAGCATCTTTCCAGAGAGCCAGAATGGGATGCCTTTTGAATCAGAGAAACATGGGTTCCAGTCTTGGTTGCATTACTTACTAGATGTGGGACCTCTGACAACCACCAACCCTTACCAAACCTCTCTTTTTTTTCATCTGTCAATGGAGATTATGCTATTTTGAAAAGTAAGTGAAATGATGCTAATGAAATCCTTAATGTGTCTGGTGGTGCATAGTAGATACAGCTCAAAAAGAGAGGCTGTTGATCATGGCAGTGTTAGAGGTAACAGGGTTCGGCAGCAGCCAGGACACTGGTGACGAGACAGACTCTTTGGGTTCACATCCGATATGCCCCTACCCCTACTCCTGACTGTAAGTCTTGCTTTAGTTGTTCAACCACCTGTACTTCAGTTTCCCAATCTGTAAAATGGTGCTGGTTATTTGCCTACCGGATTTGTTCATAGCATTAAATGAAATAATGTATCATTAGGGATTAGAAGATTAGCCCATGGAAGTATGTACTTTGTTGTTGTTGTTACCTGTGTATGAAAGCCTATTCATGAATAACGAAGTAGAGAGAATTACCAAAGGAAGTAGAATCTCGACCTGCCTCAAGAGGAATTACTAAAGTCTGTTAGAGGGAGAAGACAAGGTATCTCAGATGTGGCCTCACTGGCTTGGACGTCTAAATCAAACTTGGAGTTCCACCATCTAGGTTGGCTTGAGTAAGAGGAAATAGAATTAAAAGACCAGGGGAGGAAGGAGATTGAACCTTCAAGAATGTAGCTGACATTGTTGGTTACATTGTGCCAAGAAAAAGATGACATTAAATAAAAAGGGAGAGGTCTGTTCCCACCACACATCCATAAGGAAATCTGTGGGAATTGCGAAACCTTACTCTGAATGTGAACCATCTCTTTTCCCTTCCTGCGTTCCCATTTGCCTTATCCTCCCAACTCCTGTCCCAGCTGCAAAGAAAGTACCAAGTAAACTCTGAACACAGGAAAGAAGTTCTTCAGAAAAACTAACTAGAGGTCACTAACCTGAGTGCAAAGACATTTCTGAGCCATTGTTACCTTTTTCTGGTTCCTGAGCAACGTACATGACCTATCTCAGGAGTGTGTACCAAAGCTATACCCTTGAATCCCAGTCTCTGTCTTCTAATCTAATCTAATAATCTAGTCTGAAACACAAAGCATGTGAAGGAAGTCTATTGGTTAGGTTCATTTACATACATGAATACATTTCCTAGAATTCACTCTCCTTGCTCTCAACAGGCATGTGAACAGTCTCTGTGCACCCCAAATGGGTTAAGGAAACCAGCTGTGAGTGTTCAGCTCTTCCCCATCTTTCTTTCTTTCTTTCTTTCTTTTTTTTTTAATTCTGCTTCCAAACCACTGCCTTCATCTATCTTCCAGAACAGGATATTGATCAGTTCTTGAAACAGTCTTTTTCATTTCTAGACGCTCTCTCTGCAGATACTGTAAGAGTGGAGGGGAGTATGGTCCTGCTCTTGAAATGTATCCTAATTTCAAAACTGAGCAATAATAGTGTCTGATAAGAGAGATGACGCAGAGCAACCCTCTAGTGACCAGTGAGGGCCGAGCCAGAACAAAAAAGGAAAACCAGCCCCCAGAGGCTTGTTTCAAAAGTGCTTTTGTGAACTGGTTGCTTGAAACTCACATCATTTTTTTCATTGATACAAATCTATACTTGGTCGTCTTTTGTTCCTCAGAACAGTGATCTCATGCCAGCCTCCTTAACCCTTAATGTCCCTGAGGCGGTTGGTATTGTACAACCATAGAACTTTGTTACCTTGCGTATCAGTTTGTCTATGGTGAATTCGACTCAGAAATATAGTTTTGCCAGGGCGCCTAGGAGACTCAGTAGGTTAAGCGTCCGACTTTGACTCAGGTCATGATCTCGCGGTTCCTGAGTTGGAGCCACTTGTCAGGCTCTGTGCTAACAGCTCAGAGCATGGAACCTGATTCTGATTCTGTGTCTTCCAGTCTCCCTGCTCCTCCTCCACTTGTGCTGTGTCTCTCTCTGTCTCAAAAATAAAATAAACATTAAAAATATTACAAAAGAAGAAATATAACTTTGCCAGGGAAAAAGTCCTAACTCAGAAATTGGAATGGGAATGGGACTTCCCTAGCTTCAAGTCACTGCTGGATGCTCCTATGATCTGAGCAGGGAGGAGGCTGGCCTTTGTCAGTGAGAGGGAGGAGAAATCCTGTCTTCCTGCCTATGTATTTTGTGTTTCTTAGTCACTACCATGCTTCTCACCACCACCTGTCAACCCTGTAGTGAATACAGACATGATAGGCTATGCCAAGACAGGAGTAGGAAGGCCATGTTCAAGTTAGATTTAAGATCCCTAATGAAAAGAGAAAAAATGAAGGAAAAGAAATGAAAGGACTAGAAGGCACTTAACAGTGGCCCCTGTGGAGGAAAAAGTTAAGGCAGTTCCATTCGAATCCCAGAGGGGGAGCCGTAAATATAAAGTATCTATAATTCACTGTGCACTTACCGGGGACCACGTACTGTGCTGGCTCTTCGCCTGCATTATCTCATTTAATCCTGGTAATAGCAGTGTTATGCAGATACCATTATCAACTTCATTTTATAGATGAGTAACAGATTTAGAGGGATCTTGCCCAAAGTTGCATAGCTAGAGAGGGTTGGAGCTAGGATTCCACCATGCTGGTTGGATTCTGAAGCCTGTCTAATTAACCAGGATGCTGCACACCTTCCAGCCACATATTCAGTTGGGGAGTTGCTGCCTGCCCATACTTGCTTTTCACTGAAAGGACAGGATGTGATGCGTGAAGCATGAAGCAATGGATAGAGAAATAGCAAGTGATTTAGTCAGAAAATTTTGACTTAGTTAAACCTCTCTGATGCAGGAAAAACTCCTTTGTATGCTTTTATTGGTATGATTTTAATGGCAAATTAATTTTATCCGGCACTACTCCATGCGGTGCCCCTCTCCACCGTGTTTCAGTTTCGTGACTGTAATCATACTACTATGAATATATATTCATAATCTAAAGCTCAGAGCAAGACAATTAATTAAAAATATAACATCTCTCTTCTTGGAGTTTGCTTTAAGGAAGTCATTTAACAAGTTTGGACCTTAATTTCCTCACCTATAAAATGGGGAAAACAAACTCCACAAAGGTCGATAGAAATGTGTGGAAAGTACTAAGCATAATGGTTCAGATTTAATAGCATCTTATGAAAAATAGCTGTGATTATTAATAATGCTGTCTTCTGGTATTGTTATTATTATTGGAAATAAAATATTTCCTAATGTAGCTTGTTTGTTATTCCTATATGGAGAAATGAGCACCTGTGAGAAAGGTCTCCAAGCTTACCTGTGCTTTTAAATCCTGTTCATGCTTTTTTTCTTTCCAGATTGGAGATTTCTTGTTTTTACAGATATTATCTTCCTAGATTCACTACTAAATGTTATTCTGTTTTAATCAAAGTCCTATAAACTAAATATAATAGTATTTCTATTATTATTGCTTCTTATAGTACAGAGATGTTATATGGTTCTTTTGACTAGAATGACATAGCCTACATTTTATAAATAATGTCTTCTAAATTGTATAGTTCAGGTTTTGAATGCTACGTAAGTGTTTGCACATGATGTGAAGACAGAAACCACATGTTCAATGTGCATGACAGTACCCACCCCTCACTGTTGTGTTGTGTTGGCTCTGGTTAAGGGCAATTTTGAGTTAAAATTGGGTCCAAGACTAGTGAGTATATGACATTTGGGGATTGGCCTGTATTTTATCACAAAATTGTAAATCTCTGAATATTTGCTATTAAACTTTTCTGTTGAATAAAATTCAGTATAAAGTATTTATTTCTCACTCTCGTTCAAGATAGGTTAGTATTTAACACGAAAAGGAATTTTAGTGTTATCAATAAGGAAACAAGGCAAAATCTGTAGTGTGCTTTTTAAAGATAACATGACAGTTGAATCAATTAAGATAGGAGTTGGGTTTTTTAAAACATCTTTTTTTGTTTGTCACGTGAACTCATACCCAGTTGTTTGTTTTGTTGTTGGTGTCGTTGTGGTATTTATCCATCTGCAAGTTGCTTTTCTCATTGTGTTTTTGGAAAAAGGAATTGATATGGAAAGTGCTTGGCATTAAATATGGTATGTATTTAATGCTCATGAAATGTTCCTTCCTCATTCAAAAATTCCCTGAACTTCCTGTCACCATTGCTTAGCTAACATAAACTACTGAACCAAAAAATGGTCTCATTTGAAATATTTTCTGACAAAAAAATGCTGACCAGTCACCTAGATTTAGTTTACCTTCCTCTATTATTATTAATTCTATTAATAGAATATGTGATTTTTAAATTTCAGTGACTTCAAGTATATAGCTCACTAATTTCTTTTTTTTTTTATTTTTTTAACGTTTATTTATTTTTTTGAGAGACACAGAGACAGAGCGTTAGCAGGGGAAGGGCAGAGAGAGAGGCAGACACAGAATCCAAAGCAGGCTCCAGGCTCCCAGACATCAGCACAGAGCCCGATGCGGGGCTCAAACTCACAGACTGCAAGATCATGACCTGATCTGAAGTCCTCGATCAACCTACTGAGCCACCCAGGCGCCCCTATAGCTCACTAATTTCTAAAAGGAAGCCAGGGCATTCATATTTAAATTGTACAAAGTGACAGCAGCAAAAACAGGAGGTAGAGACCACTTAAACTCAAGTTCAATACCAGATTACCTCACTAATACAAAAGTAAAGAGAACTGTATCATAGACGAGGCAACATACCCTTTTCAAGGATATTTAAATGTTCTAATTGTGTTTGCCATGTCTTTCCATAATGAAAATATTGGTGTTACTTTGGAAATCACCATCTTGCCTTATGATTTTTTTTCTCTTCTACAGTTTTGAAATATGCTACAGCAAACTCTAGTGACCTTGAACAGAGCTCTTCTTTTGTCTAGTCTTTGCTACTAACTAATTAGGGGACCTTGTGTCTGTCTACAGAGCTCAGAAAATTAAAATTTTCACCTTGAGTAAAGAGGTAGAAATCAGTTATGTTTTGGAGAATATTTACTAAAATCATTGTCTGTATGGCTGTGAGTCCAAGACTCTACCAACATTATTATTTACACATAGTAGCTGTTACCATTTATTATGTACTCATTTAATCTCAAGAGACATATTAGATAGTACTATTATTATACCCATTTATAGATTAGGACAGTGAGATTCTGAGACTAAGTAATTTGCCTGTGGTTACTAGACTTGGGTTTCTAACCCAAAACAAACCATTCTGACAACAGAGCCTGTGCCGTCCATGTGTGAGTAGCAACTTTAGTACAGAAAGTAGTATCTATATATTATCATGCTTATAACATCGAATACAATATATTAGATGTATACAATAATATACAGTATAATTATATATAATTTTAAAGTTATATATATATTTATATATATATTCCAAAGGTATCCCTTTTTAGGTAAATTTCTTTCCTTCTGGAACATTTAGCAAAAGGTTTAAACTATATCTTCCTACATGTTGAGCAAAAATTGTTAAAATGGGACCAGATAAGTGTTAAAATTACTTAAACCAGTTGAATAATAAATATTTATTCATCACCTCTATATCTTTCTTTGCTTTACTCTTTTTTTTCTTCTTTCTTTCTTTCTTTTTTTTTTCCTTTTAATTTTGACTTTTTGTTTGTGGGCAGGATATAGCCAGTTCATGATATTTATTTTCACCGAAACACCAGGTTGTTAAAACTAGAATCATGTGGGGGTGTCTGAGTGGCTTGATCATTTGAAGGACCAACTTTTGATTTTGACTCAGGTCATGATCTCATGGTTTGTGAGTTTGAGCGCTGTGTAGGACAGTGTGGAGCCTGCTTGGGATTCTCTCTCTCTCTTCCCCTACCTCACACTCTCTCTCTTTTCCTCTCTCCCAAAATAAATAAATAACCTTTTAAAAAGGCATAAAAAAAAAAAAAAACTAGAGTCATTTGAATGAGTTTTTATGGTGATAAAATATTTCACGCCACTTAGGGTCCCAGGTCTCAGAGGTGATGTCAAGGCATAACTGGAACCCTGACTAGGGAAAGACGGAAGCGACTCCAACCCTGTACTACCTGTTCCTGGTGATCAATGTGTTAGAAATGATTAGTGTTAGGGATCCAGAATAAATAATCTCAGTGATGCTAACATTTTCTGGGATCGTTAACATTTTCTTTATTGACAGTGCCCTGTGGAAAGATAGATAACATGAAGACAATGGAGAAAGAAAGTGGTATCATGAGACTTCACAGACTGAGGCACACATTTGCAAAGCTACCAGATGAACATGGCGTGCCTTTACTTTTGCATCAAAATCAATGTGTAATAATAATAACATTTTTTAAATACATGAATTCTTAAGACAGAGCACATTTTATACTTTCTGTAGGGCGCAGTGATTCCAGATTTCTGGAATACACTTTCAATTTCTTCTCATATTAGAAATATTGTTTGGGATGGGGTGAATAATAGAAAATATAGATGTGTTCTGCAGAAAAATTTTAAGCATGGCAGTGTCTTATTTTGATCTTTTTGTAATTAATATTGATTTTTATGTGTCAGTTTTCTGCAAGCATAATTCTGACACAATTATGCTGTAAGTGCACTAAGTCATACCCTCCACAGATTTTGACAGAGAGAAGGAGTATTTTTAATGGTGGGAGTTAATTTGCACTGGCGTTAATGCATGATGAGGTTGGCGATGCTGTCTAATTGTTTCTTATGTTACGAGTTCAACTAAAAATAAGGTTCATGAAGGAAGCTGTGGGAAGTTATCAAGTATGACAGTTTCTCCAAAAGTGAATTGCTTAAAATCATTCTTCTTACTAATGGATTTCTGATTCAAAAAGTGAACTTTTATTCCATCATTTCTCTTTCCCCTTCCCCCTTACTTTTCTAAGCCTTCTACACTAAACATTGGGACATGCATGAAAACTGGGGAAATTTATAACCTGCTTTAATTTTTCCAGGAAAGGTAATGCCTGGGAAAAACTCTTTTTTTTCATTATTAATCATCTTTTTTACTGCTTTGTATAAATATAAACACACACACACATTAACACAAACACACACAAAAAAACATTTCATTAAGTTGATAACTCTGCATATATACAATTGTTTTGGAAGGTGGTGAATCAGTTGCTCTAAAGGTTTAGTTTCATCATATTAAGATGGTCTTAAAAAAATGTCCCTTCTGTTCTCATTCATATACTCAGTGGTGATTTCCTGAATGCTTACTGTACACTCTGCTATATACTACACTCTGCCAGAGCCTTGAAAATTAAGATAAACACGAAGATGTTAAGACTTAGCTTTTATTTGTGTCAGAATATGTCCTTTTTAAGGAAAATAATGCACAAGATTATTAGGTCACATAACCGGAACTCCAGAGGTCAGGAAGTTTGACGGCTCCAGGTTCTTTTGAATCTAGCCATCTTTGCTCTGGCTTCTGCAGCGTATTGACTTTTGTTCCTAAGCTTGTGCAGTCGCAGTCACAAGATGGGTGCAGTAGCTTCAGCTAATCACAGCCTCCTATACTATAATCATCTCCTAAAATGCACTAGGACTCTGTGCGTGCGTGTGCGCCTCTCCTACAAGCTCCGCGCGGTTTCCCTCCAGTCTCCATGGCCCTTTCTTAAATGAATCACAGGTACCAGAAGGGACTTACCAAAAATGCCTTGGCTAACTGGGACTCATGTCTCTGGGGCTGGCCAAGGGTCGAGTTCCCCTAGAAGCACAAGATCCCTTGAATGCCTTACAAAAGTAGAGTGGGGAGAATGCCGCAGTTTTATAAGGTACTTAGAGGGAAATACAAACAAACCAACAGACCCCAAAACCTTGCCTGAGGAATATATGAAGCGTCATGAATCATATACGGGTAAAATGTGATGTGATAAAGGCTGAGGGACTTAGAGAAATCAGCACGACTGACAACTATGTTTGCGTGCCAACTCACTTTTAAAGTCATGTATAATTTTTAGTATTTGAAATTACAATGAACATAACCAAATTCTATGTCTTAATGACAATAGCAGACATATGCCTGAAGCACTCCATATACTTCCCTTTGAACATTTTTTTTAATTTTTAATGTTTATTTCTGAGAAAGGGAGAGAGACAAAGTCTGAGCAGAGGAAGGGCAGAGAGAGAGGGAGACCCAGAATCTGAAGCAGGCTCCAGGCTCTGAGCTGTCAGCACAGAGCCCGATGTGGGGCTCGAACTTGGGAACGGTGAGATCATGACCTGATCCGACGTCTGAAACCTAACCAAGTGAGACGCACAGGCGCCTCTGAACATACCAACAAGTTTTTAAGCCTGACACGACTTTAGTTCCTCTTCAAGTCATGCCCCACTGGGCAGGAAACTTACTTAACTTTTGATGTTTCACTGCAAAATAATGAAGGCAATGTTAAAATCTCTTCCTGCTGTGTGCATTTACAAAAATGATAATATGAATAAATATTAATAAAATGTGCTGTTATGGAATAGGAAAGACCAATAAAATAGAGTGAATAGTCCATAAAAGTTTATTCTACTTAGTAAGTTTCCTGGTAATGCAGGTAGCCATATTACTGGGTGCATCTAACATTTTAATTATTGTTATACACATACATAGAAAGACAGACAGACATAAAGAAATTAGTACAGGTTACACCATATAAAATCACTGCTTTGTTTAGCTCAGAAAATGATGAATATTACAAATTACACATTGTATAATCTAATGATTTTTAACAGGTGGGATGCAGACAAGGTATATGATTGTGGCTGATACATTGTTATGAGCCCCATTGCATGATGAGGCATCTTGAAAACAATAGTACTATGTACTTTTTAGTCATATAAGGAAGTCTCATTAGTAAAATTTTTTAATGTTTATTTATTTTGAGCATGGGAGAGGAACAGAGAGATGGGGAGAGAGAATCCCAATCGAGCTCTTCACTGCCAGCACAGAGCCTGGCACGGGGCTGTATCTCACTACTGTGGGATCATGACCTGAGCCAATATCAAGAATCAGAAGTTTAACTGACTGAGCCACCCAGGTGTCCGAATAAGATATTTTCAATGAATATAATGTCCCTGGTCCATTTCTACTGTGCTGCCAGAAACTCCAGAAATAATAGCGAGGACTGGTAAAATTTTTGCCATCTATAGATTTTACAACATACAATGTTACAGGGAAATGTAGACACTTGTAGTGAATCAGAACTCAGAAACTTAATTAGAGCCCAGGGTTAGCTCCCTTTGCAAGTAGTATTCCTATAGACAATTTAAGAAACTCGTTGTGTTTGTTTTTTTATATACTCAAGTTAGTTAACAAATAGTGTAGTCTTGGCTTCAGGAGTAGATTCCAGTGATTCATCACTTACATATAACACCCTGTGCTCATGCCAACAAGTGCCCTCCTCATTGCCCATCCCTCATTCTCCCCACCCATCAACCCTCGGTTTGTTCTCTGTATTTAAGAGTCTATTATGGAAGAAACCTGATATTTTAGATCTAGACCAGGTCTTAGAGCTTGTGGATCTAAAGCAAGTCTTCTAAAGATGAAGTTCAGAGGTTCAGAGATATTCAGTGACTTACCCAAGACACACTTGGTGACATTTGTAACCTTCTCACTAGTGTCTGGATGCCTGATGATGCAGTCAGAATGCTGTCCTTTAACCTCCAGAGTCCTGCTTGACTTTCCTGAACATCATGACTGTGAGGATATGTTTCACATTTTAATTATATATTGTCATTCTTTTCAGGTATAAACTTACTTTTAAGTTCTTAATATATCTGAATACTTTAGGGCCTTCCTTTAGGGAGTTATGTTTAATACTTCTTTATTGAGACATTTCCTCCGCTCCTCCCCTAATATAATGGCTTTATCAGATGCCAATAATGGAAACATTGTGTGAGATTCCAGAAAATTTTCCAATATCTGCCATTTCCACAAAAAAGCTTAGGCTCTTTCTGTCTACTGTAATGGCTGGGAATATTGCAATATTTTTCTCTTATTGCTTAGAAATCCGTAGTTTCCAGGAGCACCTGGATGGCTCAGTGTTGGGAGCCGTTTTGGGCTCACAGGTTGAGACCCCTCTCTGTGTGGAAAATGTTGAGCAAAGCTCCCACCAGCCAAACTGGCGCCTAATCTTACTTCCTTCTAAATAATCTTTCAGGCCTGGATTTCTTGAACTGCTTTCGCTGGCCTAAGGGACATAATGCTCTTTGGTTTTTTGGCATATGGAAAAGGGGACCTGGTCTTAATGGATAAAATCTGAATGAGAGTGACCTGGTCAGAAGTAGCATCAAAGTTGCCTCTTGGGGATAGGTTACACAAACTGATCATATAGAATAGCAGTTATGAGTTGGCTAGAAATTAGCAGACATTAGGCCCCAAAACTCCTTGAACCAAACTAGATTTTTCCTGCAGGTATCACATTGTGTTAATCATCCCTTCAGCCCCACCATAAGACCTCAAGGCACATCCCTGTAAAGCTTCTCTCAGTATTTGATTAACAGACTGATAGGAGAGACTGAAAAGAGACTTAGGACCTTCCCTGGAGGTTAGCCTAGCCCAAAAGTTAGAAGCACTGTTTACAGATAAGGTACACACAATAGCCAACCTTCCTGAGGTTAACATTTCACAAATCCTTTTGCTATTCCCAACCCCATGCTCCTTTATAATAAAAAGGCAATAACAAAATACTTTTACAGAAACTGCTGTTTGTATAAACAGATAAACATGAGCCCTTACGATATAGGCTCATTCACCCATAAAGGAAAAGAACTTAAGAGATCATGTCTCTACCTCCCCTATTACGGTTAGATTATGGATAGAAGGTCTCCTAATGTATCTATAGATAATTAACATAGGCAGGCCTAAGTAACTTCCTGTTCTCTCTCCCCACCCTAAATTTATATGTTAATTATCCTGAAACCAACATACAAGATTGAGGAAGTTGCCGCCTTGCTGGAAAAAATGATCATTGTTAAAGAGATCAAACTATGGAATGTCACTCATTGTTGTAATGTAACTTGCTACCTTTAAAAATAAAGACACTGAGACTAGCAGGTCAGAGATGCCAGAATTTCCAGGGCTGCCTGCTTGGTCATCAGATTCCATCCCACTCGTGGCTCTCTCACCTCATTTCGCCTGACCGTCCGTCCCTTGTGGACCCCTAGATTCGCCAGAACAAGGACTGACCCTGGCAGCTCAGTCAGAGTTAGGCATCTGACTTTTGTCTTCGGCTCAAGTCACGATCTCATGGTTCACAGGTTCAAATCCCTGCATCTGGCTCTTCCACTGACAGTGCAGAGCCTGCCTAGGATTCTCTTTCTGCCCCCCCTTCTCTCTCTCTCCCTCTCTCTCTCTCTCTCTCTCTCTCTCTCTCAAAATAAATAAATAGTATAGGAGGAGTTCCATAACTGAGAGTTTGTTATTGGTCTCAAGCCATTATGGTTTTCTTTTAATAATTTTTCAAGCACTGGCCTTTCATACTATTGTTGGAATAATGTGTCTTTCCCTATGATGTATCACAGCTTCAGAAATGAGGACCAGCATCTCAAATAGTTCTTTTTTGTTATTCTTAAAGTATCACTAGAGTGTCCATTAACTTATTTGATAAATATTTATTGACCATGCACTAGGTACCAAGCACTACTATAAGATCTATGGGTCTAGTAATGAGGAAAAGTATAGTCCCTGTCCTTTATGATATTCTTATAAGGAATAAAGACAGTCTCTAAGTAACTCCAGAAACAAACCTAAAATTGCAGCCATATCTGACAGCCAGAAAAGAGAGAAACATGGAGCTCTGGGAATTTCTCAGAGATTTGGCCTAGTCAAGGGCTGTGAGAAAATTTTTCTTAACAAGTGACATTTGTGATGAAGTTGAAAGCATGAATAGAGGTAAACCAAGTGAAGAGAGGAATCATGAAAGACATTCCTGGTAGAGAAAACCAGCATGTTTAAAGGTCCTGAGGTAGGACAAGAGGAGAGGAAATGGAAGCAAAAGGCCATCGTACCTGGACTTCAGGAAGCAGGGAGAGAGTGGTTTGAAATGAGACTAAATTTTGTTTCCAGAACAAGGGAAGGGTTTGAGGCCATATTAAAGAGTTTTGCTTTTATTCTAAAATAGCAAAGAGACTGTTTTCAGTTGTATGAAAAGCTGCTATGATCAGATATATTTTTCACAGAATAGGGGAGTTTGTAGTAAATGTGTGACAGCCTGTTAGGAAGGTATTTCATGAGTTCCTGTTATAATGCCTTGGACCTGAATGGAGGAAGTGAAGATGGAAAGCTGGTAGTACATCAGATGTATAGAATAAGAAGTGCTGTGTGGTAGGAGAAGATGCCAACTGGGCAGTTGAATATTTGGATCTGAATCTCCAAAAAGAGATCTAGGCTGGGATAATGTGTTTTTAAGTCATCTGGGTGTGGCTACTAACTAAAGGACATGGAATAGAAGAGAGAAAGGGAGTTACTAGGTTATGACAGGATTGTTGTTTTTGTTCTTTAGATAGTGCAATAAAAAGACAAAGACTAGAGAGGCTAAAATGACAACTCTGTGATATCTTAGCAGAATATGAGATATACGGAGCTCATATCTTGTAGTCATTTATTGAAATTTGTTGACATTTGGACATGTTGAAGTGCTGGCTATTTCATTTTCTGTTCTCTGGATTTATTTGCTTGAAATAATTTTGCAGTAAAATATATTACCCACATACTTTGAAATGTGTCTGCCCTGCCTTTTTAGCCAACAGAATAGAGGAGGTTTTTTGGGGAGGGTGTGCGTGCGTGTGTGTGTGTGTGGGGGGGGGGTTCATTTTTATTTCTTGGTGAGAAGTATTTTAAGTTATAGGTACACTGCCAGAAAAAGCATTTCTCTACAGCTCATTCGTTTTATAGGGACTGCCAGAGTGGATTGAGGACCTTATATGAGCAGGCAGTGGACCTTTGAGCTGGCTGCTTGTTTTCACTCCTCTTGTATGATATTTGATGGTTCATTAGAATTCTGTCTTCACACCTGGCAAAATAGGAAGTAAGCGTAAATATAATGTTTATTGTCATAGAAAGGGGAAAAAAGGCAATAAAACATTTAGGGCTAGTGAGGTTTCTTCTTAGTCATTTTTTCTTGGAATGATGACTTGTCTTTAGTTTATTCTGGGTTCACATTAGCCAGTGTAAATGCATTACTCATCCAGCAGTGCCGAGGGAGAGAGGCTCTACTGGAACGCAGCATTCTTTGTTCCACTGAAAAGTACTTTTCTCTGGACTAAAAATTTGCAGGAGATTAGGGTAAAAGTTAAAGGTTTAGGGCAGCGTTTTTGACTTGGCATGGTTGACAGTATGGGTCAGGTACCTCTTTGCCGTGGGGGCCGGCCATTGACCTGCAGGACGTTTAGCAACATCCCGTTTTTCACTTTATGTCAGTAGCCACCCGTCTCCCTGCAGTTGCGACAAGCAAAAATGTGTCTAGACGTTGCCAGGTGTCCTCTGGGAAGCACAATCACTGCTTATTTATAACTACTTCAGGTAATTTAAGAATAATTTTTAACAGCTAAGTCAAATGAAAAACTATGATACCTAACGTCTCAGAACTGCGGTCCCCACACACGTACATGCACACATGAATAAAAAAAAAACTCTGAGGTAGTTTAAGTACTTTTAAAACATGTGCCATTAGCTTAAAGTAAGAATGAAAATAGTATCTTTGTTAATCCAGTCCGATTTCCTTGCTTAGAAATATCTCTCTAAACCACTGGTTAAACCTGCGGAAAATTAATTTCCTTTAATGTAACCACATTTTCAGTGGTTAATCATTTATTGAAACTATATTATCAAGTACTAATCTTCTCCAAAGATTAGCAAACTTGAAATGCAATGCCAATTCTCAATCTGCATTGGTGTCCTCATCTAACTGTTGATTCCAGTAGTCTAACAAAAATAATAAATCATG
This sequence comes from Paradoxurus hermaphroditus, assembly GCA_004024585.1. Lineage (NCBI taxonomy): Eukaryota > Metazoa > Chordata > Mammalia > Carnivora > Viverridae > Paradoxurus > Paradoxurus hermaphroditus. The sequence continues at coordinate 15,350 of PITB01026821.1, forward strand.
ACCGTATTTACTTTTTCATTATTAAAGGCAATTGTATCATCTATTTAAAAAAAAAAAACCTTACAGAGGAAAGAGTAGTCTGCAGAGATAACAAAGTTATTCACTCTTCACTGTTGTCCATTACATTAATCACTTAATGCTCAATTCCCATCTCAAATGAAACGGTCATTAGGAAGGTTGTTGTTTTTCATATGTCATAATATAAAAGAAATCTGAGTAATTTAAACAAAATTTTGATGTAGGCTATGATGTAGGTAATAAAAATAAATTATTTCCCAGTTTTACTTGTCTTAGTTTGGTTTGTTTTTCATCAATTTACTTATCCAATTAAATTTGATTTTTCTGTAAGTGTATAACATTATAAAGTGCCAGTCCAATCAACAGTAAAAATGAGTTTCAGTCTACGCAAATGTTTCCCTGTTGCATCATTTAAAGTTCCAAAATGGTAAATGTTTATTTATAGTATAATTAACAAAGGCTTTTCCCTCTTTCAGTATTTCACTCAGCGAATGACAGGACAGTTATATTAATAATTCTACTCGCCGAATAGCTCCCTGTACTTTTTGTTAAGAATAACAAACTACTGTCTAGTTTTGTGGGTAGTATCCACACCGGAATCTGAGTGACTTGATGTAATAGCACTTAAGTCTTTATGAATCAGAAAACAGAATCTCAGAAGAAAGTCAACTGAGATCCAACTTTCTGTTTTTATGCTCATCTCAGTGCTTCGCTTCTATTTTTTAGTTTAGTTTAGAAATATCATGGTTCATAAGAGAGATGGATTCTGCAGATATAAAATACGAACATGAAAGGGATATACGTCTGAGAAGTGGTGCACAGTAACAAGCAACAATATGTGTTGCACCAACATAATCTTTGACTCTCTTTTCTATATTTTCCTGAGAGGCAAGTTTAAAAGAAAATCACTCAAACTAGTTTTATTCTATTTTGTATTACATCTAGTTCTGACTAAACGGCTCTCTCTCCCTAAAACATATACAGTAAACTTATAAATACATATTTATCTATAATTTTAAACATCCTTATAATTTTAAAAGGGGGACACGATCTAAATATTCTAGGCTTCACTCAGTGAGAAGCATGTTGCTTTGCTCCATCGTTACCGTTCCTTGTGTGATGCGGATCCCTCATTGCTGTCCCTCTTAGCTGATCTCTGACTTCAGGCCTTGACTGAAGTGTTGCTGTTCTCATAGTAATTATGATGCTCAATTACTGGCTGAGAACACTCAGCTGGGAACAGTACATTCCCACAAATTTATTGTCTTTCCTTTTTTTTCAATTGATTCTTTTCACTTTCCTTATTTTTTCTCTACTTCTGAAAAGAAAAGCACACCATTTTCTCCCACATCCATATGCGCCTACATGTCTAATGTGAGAAATGAATTATAGTTTTAAATATTTATTTACATACTTCATCATAGGTGGAGAAAGTACATGTGGTTTTATACCCAGCCTGAAAGATGATATAGAAGTCATTTGGTGGCATACATATATGCATAACACTGACATGCTTTTAAGGAAATATGAAGTACTTAAAGGTCATGCCTAACTTTTATGACCTAGATAGAGGGAGACATTTCAAAGGAGAATCAAATTAGCCTTTTCTCTGACATAACAGCACACAGATTAGATACAGAATAAAGAACTTGGCTCATCAGGCTAGCAGCCAAAAGAAAACATGGCACACTGAGTCAAACTGAACAACTGGACAGAAGAATTTTAATGGACAGTCTTTGGTTTGCATCTTTTATTTTAGTTTGCAGAAGGCCTGCATTGATTATCTATGCATTGATAGCTGTGAAAAGGTTTTCTAATTTGGTGGCACATTTACCTTTTGTGTGTGTGTGATGGGATGAGGAGGCATTCTCTGTAAGGCAGATTCCTGGGTTCCACTCAAGAGATTCTGACAGACTAGATCAGAGGTGGGTCCAAGGGGTGTGTACTTTTAACAAACACTGACAGGCATCTGGATGTACATCATTCCTGTTATCCCTTAACTGTACTCTCTGAACCACCGCCCATAACTCAAGGTCTTCGCACTTTTAGTCTTGCCAAGCTCTCGGTGACCTTGCTCATCTTCTTTCCTCCTCACTCTGTTCCTTCATCTCCTTGACAACATCTGCTCTGACTCTGATTCTACAATCTCCATTCAGCAAGACTCTTCCCCTGAATTTAGTAGTTTATGTAAGTGCTTTCAAAATTCCAGGCAACTAACATATGAAAGACTAGTCAGATTGCAACTTGTCTTTAACTTGGAAATGTTCTGGTCAATTCTTTTTTTTTTTTAATTTTTTGAATGTTTTTATTTATTCTTCAGAGAGAGACAGACAACATAAGCAGGGGAGGGTCAGAGAGAGAGGGAGACACAGAATCTGAAGCAGCCTTCAGGCTCTGAGCTGTCAGCACAGAGCCCGACGCAGGGATTGAACCCACAGACCATGAGATCATGACCTGATTGAAGTCAGACACTTAACCAACTGAGCCCCCCAGGGACCCCCATTCTGTTCAATTCTTGTAGCAAATTCAAAAGTTGTGAAATTTTTTAAAAAAATCACCCCAGTTCTCAATTCATCCAGTTTCATTTCAGTTTCTTGTCAGTTTTCTTGGAGTTTGTGTATGTTTGTTTTTATATGGGAAGAAAAATATGTATTACATGAAAGCGATAACCAAAGTTTATTTCATTGTTGTTTCTTAAAAATCTAATGTATTGTTGGGGCTACAGCAAAGATCAAGGAACAAGGCCAGATATCGGGATCAGAGGCCTAAAACAGGTTGTAATGAGTAATTTGTCCGAGTTACAGTCAAGGAGGAACCTAGAAGTCTCAGAGTAAATGCAATCACAGTAAGAGAGGTAATGGAAAATTTGAAGTCAGAGTAGAAGAAAACCAAAGAAATAATCATAGACCGACATGATACGCTACAATAAATTATATACCATCTCGGAGATGCAGGGAGATTACTATGTTTCTCCTTCTGAGGGCTACACTTCTCAACACTCAGGTAATGAGAGAAAGTAGGAAAGTACTCTGATCTTCTGGTCGACCACACATGGAAAACACAGCTTCTTTCAAAGACACACAGTCTGAGAAATCTCATTAAAGTTATGCTTGATTCTTTTTTATATTATAATAAATAGTCTTTAGAGACATGATATTTTATTGTGGCTCTAATGACTCTTGTTTGAATCTGACAATGTTGATGTCACTACCTAGTGCCAGACTGGCAATAGGAAATTTAAAAAAAAATTAATAGAACATAAGAATCTTTCAAAAAATGGTATATAAAACCCACTTCTCCGTGAAAAATGAACTTGTTTCAAAAGAGCACTGGCAAGGTAATCTTAGAGAGTTATGTTATAAAATGCGAACAAACTTTTCTTCAATGTCATCCTTGTGATACTGGCCTGCGTTTCTATTAATATCATGTAAATGTTATGGAAATAGAGCATGCTGGGTGCCTCATCTGTCTCAGAGAGTAGTTGCAAGATGACAAAGGTAAAGAGAACTGCTTTCGTTGAGAAGTAAAGAAAGAATGAAATTTCACTCCTCGGTAGCCTGTTGATAATGAACTTGGGCATCTCTGTCATGCAAAAAGGAGGCATTGTGTGAGTGTGAGGAATCGACAGGCTCAGAGAAGAACAGAAATTTTGAGTCTTGCTTTCAAAACCGAGTCTGAAGAGAATTGTGGGTCAGAAACAGACCGACAGGCTGATGAATAGAGTTGTCAGGGAGAATGCAAAGCAAGGTGTGAATTTTGGTGGTGTCAGGTAGCAACTCTCCATATTCCCTGAGGGACGCTGCTCTTTATGCTGAGGAGAAGGTGAGGAGTGCTGATAGATACCAGAGGAAGCCTCTATTCACTATTTTCCGTCTCATCTGGAATTGTCTTGTCATTTCCCCTCTGAAGACCATGCACAAAAGTTTCCCTGCAGAGGTACTCTAGCATAAGCTAGTGATGTAGTTAAGACTGCAGGGCTGGAGTTAGGGTTCCTGGGTTCAAATCCTGACTCTAAAGATTCTGATACTTTTTACGTGTCTCTCATTATTTAAGTGTACAACCTAAATTCTTTATCTTCTCATCTGTGACGTGGGGATAACTATTATAACCAAATTACAATGTTGTGTGGATCAAATCAGCCAAACTTTGTAAAATGCACAGCACATTGAGCAGCACAGTGAAACCCCTCAAATAAACCTTAACTGGATAGCTTAAGTTCTGGGCTAAGATTTTAGTTAGAGCTCTTCCAGTTCTCAGGGAATTTGTAATTAAAGGAGAGAAACCACACCAATAAACATATAATGTTTGACAACAGGAAATTTAAAAAGTTGTGGATCATGAGATTGCAATTTAAAAAAAAAATTACTCGAGGGGAAAGCAAGATGGAAGTTGTTGTAGAGAGTGAGCATGTGCTCTCTGTAGTTTGGAAATGTATCATATGATTGGATGTAAAGGTGTTTTAAAAAAGATAGGTTTCACAGTAGTGCATAAGACCTTTCTAAAAATGAGAGATAATAATCATGTCTAGAACAAACTCTCTCCAGTGTCTTCAATAAACTGTTAGAAACCATGCACTCAAGCTCTTTGGGTCAAGCAAAGGAGAATTTAGTAAACATACTAGCTCTATACTTTTGAGGATATTTTTCTAAAATATACTAGCCCACATTTTAATAAATCTATTAAATTTATTTAGTAAAATGCCATTCCTTTATTTGGTAGGCAGAAGTCATATTAGACCCAGAAATGCCATAATCAGTGTTGCAGGTGTCCAGCTGATGTTTTGGCTCAGTCTATACTGAGCAGGCAGTCATTGTCTTAACTTTTTATATCCTAGATGACAGCCACTGTGCCCAAGAACTGATATACCTAACAAGGACATTAAAAAACAGGAAAAAATACTCAAACCAAAAAGGTATTAAAATATGTTGATACCAAAACACTATTTCAATTAAATATGGAAGGAAAAAAAGCATTTTTTGTTTTTAGTTTTTATTCCAGTTATTTAATATACAGTGTAATATTTGTTTAAGATGTACCATAAAGTGATTTAACAATTTCATACATCACCCAGTGCTCATTACAAGTGCACTCCTTAATTGCCAAAAACCTATTTCAATCATCCTTCAACTCACCTCCTCTCTGATAACCACCAGTTTGTTCTCTATAGTTAGGTGTCTGTTTTTTTGAGTTGTCTCTGTTTAATCCTTTGCTCACTTGTTTTGTTTCTTAAATTCTACATTATTAGTGAAATCATATAGTACTTGTCTTTCTCTCACTGACTTATATTTAGCATTATACACTCTAGCTCCATCCATGTCTTGCAAATGACAAAATTTTAATTCTTTCTTGTGGTCGAATAATATTCTGTGTGTGTGTGTGTGTGTGTGTGTGTGTGTGTGTGTGTGTGTGTGGTGTATTCATCACTCTTTCTTTATTCAGTCATCTACTGATAGACACTTAGGCTGCTTCCATATCTTGGCTATCATAAATAATGCTGCTAAAAAGAGAGATGCATGTATCCCTTTGAATTCATGTTTTTACATTCTTTGGGTAGATACCCAGTAGTGCATTTGCTACATCATAGGGTAGTTCTATTTTTAACTTTTTGAGGGACTTCCATGCTGTTTTCCACGGTGAC